>JABUOV010000467.1:0-32105 GCA_025617405.1 Perca schrenkii
TTACAATCATATGGTATTAAAAATAAAAAAGTGCATTAAAACAAAGTCTTCAGTAAGTTGCCAAATGTGGCAACGTTTGTGTGTATGCTTTGGTGTCTTAATTAGCAGAGCTAAAACTGAAGTGCCAAACTCATCTCCCAATAGATCAGTGTTTGATGGGCTAAATGACCATTTACTTTGTTGTGTATAGTGGGCATCGTCAGACACACAAACAGTTCCCAACAGGTCCCGTGAGATTTGATTTGCCTCTCTATGAACAATGTTTTGCAGCCCATTAGTGGCTCCTAAAGGCGGTGTGCTGAACCCCTCTGGACAGGAAGTTTGTTCACACCTGCATGGGTTAGTCACATGATGACATCTCGACCAATGAGGTGTCACTGCCAGCAGAGGTGTGAAGACAAACAAGCATCAGCATGAACTCATTAACATATGATGTAATCATTACTGAACAGGACTGTTTTTTCAGTTGATATTGTGTTTGACAATGCAATAATTTTATCAAGTGGAATTTTTTAGATTTTTTTTTAATGTAAAAAGGGATTCAATTAGCATGTGTAATGTGAGAGGGGTTGCTGTCAGTCACAAATCTACAGAGAATTATCTCCCGACTGTGCAGCTCCTCACAGCTCTACAGAGAGTTTTTAACTCACTGGTATTTTGGTTTTAAGGCCCAAACCTTTACTATTTTTGTTCACTCTCACAGCTCTTATAATAATAATAATAATAATAATAATAATAATAATAATAATAATAATAATAATAATAATAATAATAATAATAATAATTCCATACATTTATATAGTGCTTTATCATAGACACTCAAAGCTCTTCGGGGGGGACCACACTCTACCACCACCAATATGCCTTACGATGCCAGACACTCACCTCTCATCATAAAACCCACTGTACCAAAGAGTTTGGTGTAGCTCAGCAGCAGTGGTGGAGGAAGTACTGAATCTCAGTACTTAAGTAAAAGTACAAATAACCAGAGACATAGTTACTTTAGCAAAAGTAGAAGTACAACAATGACAACCCTACTTAAATAAAATTAAAAAGTACCTGATTTTAAATGTAAAATACTTTTAAAAATTAAAAGTAAAAGTACTTGCATAACGATTTATTCTCTTAATGTCTACAGTACAGGTCAAAAGTTTGGACACACCTTCTCATTCAATGTGTTTCCTTTTTATTTTCATGACTATTTACATTGTAGATTCTCACTGAAGGCATCAAAACTATGAATGAACACATATGGAATTATGTACTTAACAAAAAAAGTGTGAAATAACTGAAAACATGTCTTATATTTTAGATTCTTCAAAGTAGCCACCCTTTGCTTTTTTTTGATAACTCTGCAAACCCTTGGTGTTCTCTCAATGAGCTTCATGAGGTAGTCACCTGAAATGGTTTTTACCTTCACAGGTGTGCTTTGTCAGGGTTCATTAGTGGAATTATTTCCCTTATTAATAAAAAAGCAAAGGGTGGCTACTTTGAAGAATCTAAAATATAAGACATGTTTTCAGTTATTTCACACTTTTTTGTTAAGTACATAATTCCATATGTGTTCATTCATAGTTTTGATGTCTTCAGTGAGAAACTACAATGTAAATAGTCATGAAAATAAAAAGGAAACTCATTGAATGAGAAGGTGTGTCCAAACTTTTGGCCTGTACTGTATATTCTAATAATTAAAAAAAACAGTATGGGCCGTGCCATTTTAATTAAGTTATCTATCAGGGTGATCTGCATGAAGCTCAACTTTGCATTATTTCCCACGGGACAGTGAATGCTGAACACATTTATTTAGCGAGAACCCACGGGCTTGGACAACAAGTATGTGGCTTCACAGCTGAGGAGGACCAGGAGTGTTTTTAAGATAAATATACAATTGTATATTTAACCCTTTATGAACAGATGCTTCAGATATGACCAAGCAGAGAATCGGGATCGGTAGCGGTAATGGGAGCGGTACGCGCCTGGCCAATAAATGCTATTGAAGGGCGGGTCTTGGCGTGGCCATAGTGGGATTCGTAATATCTCGAGCAGCACCGGGAGCTGGACGGCCGCTGCTGAAGGCTTCCCTGTGGACTGCAAACGTGTGACGGTCAGGAAGACGTTTTGGCAGGGGGAAAAACTGATCAGAAAATGTAACGGAACGTTGTAGAAATGTAGTGGAGTAGAAAGTATAGATAATTGCTGCAAAAACTAAAAGTCAAAAGTATGCACTATTGATTGTACTTAAGTAAAGTACAGATACGTGAAAAGTTTACTGAAGTACAGTAACAGTAGTTACATTCCACCACTGCTCCCTGAGGTCCAAAAAGTGTCTCGGAACACACTGAAGCGATGCCGACTTGAGTGTACGTTCTGCGTGTGCGAGACGTAATATAAAAAATGAAAACCGGAAATGACGAACATGTCACGTGGGTCTGGCTTCTCCAGCTGACCGATAATGGCGGCTTATTCAAAATACGATCTTGTGTTTTACGAAAATAGTTCACTGAAACGTGTTTCTGAAAACATTTTAAGCGAGAAATAGGCCGTACAGTTGCTGAATCTGTCTTCATTTCACTTCATTTTCACTTCATTTAACCCAATAATCGGCCGTTCGACAGTCTGGCGAGGTCGGTGACTCAAGTCTGTTCCGCAGATCTCTGCAGATGGAGGTTGAGGACAGAGCCGAGCTCTGCTTTCCACAGTTCCCAAACACCTCCTGCAGGAAGCCCTCGCCTACTTGGTCCCAAACAGTTACCATTATGCTGTACTCCATCTCTCCAATCACTGTGACTCTCAACCTGCTCATCATCATCTCAATCTCCCACTTCAGGCAGATATTAACTTCTCAGCTTCTCTCTACAGGAATTGTAACTTAAAAATGTGAACAGCTGCTGTATATTTAGAAGAATTGTCTTTGAGCTAGTACTGAATAATGTTGCTCCAAATGTCTGACTTTGATACCAGAGACTGTTGTTTATGTCCACTCTCTTACCAATATTAAGCATTGTTTCTGTCCACCGTGCCCTCAACCAAGTCATTTTAACTGTCTTACACTTAAACATATGGTAACTACTGATGTGGTGGAACCGAAAATGTTCAAACTCATGTGGATTTGTATTTTCATTTTGAATACTTGTTTAGTCACTCTTGTTGGTTAAATGGTGTTTTTCTCTTCCCCTCCAGGCAGCTCCACACACCCACCAACATCCTCCTCCTCTCTCTGGCTGTCTCAGACCTTCTAGTGGGCCTCGTGCTGATGCCTCTAGAAAGTTCTCCGAAAAACATCCTGCTGGTTTCTTGGTGACTTTGTGTGTGCTACGTATACTCTTATTGCCATCATCATTCCCTCATCCTCAATAGGTGACATAGTTCTCATATCAGTTGACCGTTATGTGGCTATTTGTGACCCTCTGCATTACACCACTAAAGTCACTGCAAGAAGAGTTAAATTCTGTGTTTGTCTGTGTTGGCTCTGTTCTGTTTCCTACAGCCTTCTCTATGTAAAGGATCTTCCGACTCAACCAGGGAGTTATAAATTCTGCGACGGAGCATGTTTTATCTCCATTGATGACAGCTCAATGTTTGTTGATCTTTTAGTTAACTTTATTGTTCCTGTTACTGTCATCATAGCTCTGTATCTGAGAATATTTGCCGTGGCTGTGTCTCAGGCTCGTGCCATGCGCTCTCACATTACAGCTGTCACACTCCAGCATTCAGTGACTCCAAAGGCAAAGAAATCAGAGCTGAAAGCAGCCAGGAAGCTTGGTGTTCTTGTAGTTGTGTTTCTAATATGTGTATGCCCGTTATACACTGTAACATGGGTACATTACAACTGGATTGTAGCTTTAATTGAACCCTTATCAATCATTCTGTATTTGTCTAACTCTTGTCTAAACCCTGTGATCTATGCCTTCTTGTACCCCTGGTTTAGAAAAGCAGTTAAACTCATTGTAACTCTTCAGATACTGCAGCCTGGCTCCTCTGAGACCAACATGCTGTAGAGAGGCGGTGGAGGGACTGAGATCAGACTCGGTCTAAGGAGAAATGAATGAATATGTTCCTGCTGTTCAGTGAGTGAATTATCAAATACAGAAAGTGAGGATATTATTACCCGTCAATTAAAAGACCTGTGCTTCATCTATTGCTTGTTGTACACTTTTCCTCTCTACAAAGAGTCCTAAGCACCATATACTGTCTCTAGGTAATCACCGGTTTAATGCAAGTTTTAAATTCACTGACACTTATGAAGGGTGTTTTCTTCCCAGGGAACCGTTTCTCCTTTTGATGGAAACATTTCACAACTACAGCTTTGAACTCATGTCTCTATGTTTGGTCACAGCATCATCTCTGTGATTTGTGTCCATGTTGTTGCTAACAGAAAGTACAGGCCTGCTGGGCTCCTGTTTCACAGAGAAAGAAGATGCCCCTGAACAGCCACACTTTCCCTTCAAGTAGAGAAAACCATCAGCTGTTGTTTATCAGATACAACTGTCAGCACAAAAGATCATGTTCTCTTTCAGCTCAGGGAGAAAAGTTGTTTTTTTCAGTTCAGTGCCATTCATGTTTGATCCCTGTATCATATATGTTGTATCTATGACACAAATTTTAAGATAATGTGTTTACCGTGTCTCTAAGAACACGGGTCACCAGGGGTTACAAGCCTGCAGGGCATTAATCAGTTAAACAGACAGAACCAGATACTCTTACTGGCCGTTTTCCAATCATCCCTAATTCTCACTGAAGTGATAGGCATTTCAGAGCTATGAAGCTGCATTTAGACAACATTGTTTAAAAAAGCGCAGCCCTTTCATTCATTTAAATATAATAGGGCCATACTGAGTCAGAGAGAAACTAGGGCTAGGGTTAAATATGATGGAAAAGTATTTGTTTAGGTGTCTTATTAGCCTTCATACTCCTGGGTATCTGAGTGTGATTGCTGCATTCAAACCTGCCCAAACGAACCGCACCAAGGGGGAAAACCAACCCTAGTGTGATTCAACCAAACTAAATGAGACAGGTGTTAAAGCCTGTACCATGCAACAATTATTGTTCAGTGTAGAGCTACATTATCGGTACATTTAAACTACCACAGTTCTTCATGAGATGCTCTGCTGACTTGCTAGAAGATGGAGCTGATGACTTGTATTTTGCAGGATAGTAATGGAGTACAGCAGTTGAGATGACAAGGTGATAGTGGTGTAGTCAAGTCAACCTTTGTCAAGTCCAAGACCAGGAGTAGACAAGACCGAGTCCAAATGAGAGACAGAAAAATAGAATCCTCTTCAAGACCACTTAGATACTTGTTCATAATGTACATATACAAACTTCCCATTTTTAAAACTTATCACTTGTCTTGAAGAATCCGCATTTCAAAGTGTTCAGTGACATTGTGTCTGTGGCTGAAATAAAAAAAAGCTTCACTGCTCGGCCCCTTATTATCATCAAGGTATTTATTGTAAATTTCCTCGGGTATGTAAGGTATATCAAATGTGGCCAACCACACTCATCCCAGAGCTGAGAAATATAGTACACCCAAAAGTAAGTGAAAGAGCAAAATGCGCCAATGGGTTTATTCACTGAAAAAACAGCTACCATGGAAACAATGTTTTTTTGCACTTCATCAAAGGACCAAAAATATAGTCTATTTAGCAAAATTGTGATAAGATATATGTGGTAGCACGTAACATACATCACAAGGATGAGAGCACAATAGTAGCATCAGACATAATGATGGCATAATCTTTAATAATTGTGAATGGATCAAACTGACACTCCAAAATCCACTATGAAAACTAAAGATCAAGATGAAAGAGGAACATCAATATTGAACAGGCTGGCCTGTTTTGTAGCTCACTTGAACAAATCAAGCTAAAAGAGGTGAAGAAAACTTATTATAAGATAGTTCAGTAAAATAGGTCAAACTATGCTAAGCCAAATAAAGCTATGGACTCGTGTGCATAACGGGTTTTTAAGCAGGAAGAGGTGTAACATTAAAAACACATGGTTTATTATCACAACCATACAAACTGTTAATTATTTAAATCAGGGGTCTCCAACTCAATTTGCCTGAGGGCCGCTGGAGGCGGAGTCTGGGTGAGGCTGGGCCGCATCAGGTTTTCCACAAGAAAAGCTTCACTTGCTTCCCCTCCTCGCGTATTAGTCCGGTGCCGGTTGGGGGTGTGATGGTGGTCCCACCCCAAACATTTCTGTTAAACTTAGGTCTTCTCTGTTGGCAGTTATTCTCTCCTGAAGAAGCCATTACACGGTGAAATGTAGAGAGCTCTACGTTGAAGTTCTTTTACAACCTTTTCTTGGCATCTTTTTAATGTGGATTTTAACCCTTTTTTTAAAGCAGTGATTGCTTTTAATCTCACAGGAGGATTTTAACACAGCAGCTCATTTTAATGAGGATTGTTTTAACAAGCCAGCCAGCCAGACAGGAAACCTAAGGGGTGAGTCAGCTGAACTTATTTTGTGTGCACTGTGGTTTAATTGGCTTTTGTAGGGAGGGGGAGCCCTTATTTGCGGGGAATGGTGATCATTCAAAATCGCGCCGTAAAATGACTTAATGTGTTTTTACACCAAAGGGTCTCTTTTTCCAGTATTAATGTGTAAGGTAGGGTTGATTAGTTATTCAAACCAAGAGAAATACTTTACATTTCACTTACTTTATTATTATTATTATTATTATTATTTTTTACCTTTTTATAGGCTAATGTTAACAGGCAGGCAATGGATTTCACCCTTGGAAAATGTATGAATTTGAAAATACAATTTGAAAATATTGGTTGGCAAATATGTAAAAATCTTTTTAAACAAGAACATTATGTTGATTTAAGAGAATCAGAAACCACTATTATAGCCTTTTTAACAGTGATTGGCTTGCCCAGCTTGTTAATAGCCAGTGTATGTTCATTTAAGCTTCCAGTTTGTTAGATGGCACCAACATTTGGTCTAATCATAACTGGCCTGGCAACCCAAAGGCCAAGGTCTTGCTTCCAGATTTGTGTGACTTATGATGGGGGGTCTGGGGGTCCTCCCCCAGAATTTTTTGTTAGCATTAAACACTTAATTTCCTGCATTCTGGTGAATTTTTATGCACCTATTTCTACTAGGCCTACCTTTTTCTGAATAAATATGCCTGAAATATCGTTATGTAAAGGGAAACATTACAATCCAAATCTAAAAACATAATGGAAAATATTGCAGTAAGGCTGTAAGCTGTATTGCTTTCATCTATTTATTCTCCTTTTTAGATTGACTTTTCTAATTATATCTGAGTCAGCACACATGTAGCTTAGGCATCATTTATTCTTCCCTCTTTTGCATCTTTTGTTTGGGAAGTAACCTCCGTAAATGTGCATATGACAATAATTCACCTTAGTGATACATTATTCATTTAATTTATTAATAAACCTCTGGACTGTAATATTTCAGATGTTTGAGCAAGATTTCTGCTCATGTCCAAAACTTTGTGCACATTCGAAATATAACTCATCCCATCTGTGTTCTCTGAGATTTGGAGGAGATGTGATATTTTGTGAAAAAAATAAAGTTTATAGTTACAAGCTATTACAAGAATAAAGTCACTATATTTCAGAAAATAATCTACCTGCACCGTAGTCTGCTGTGCATTACGTGATTGCTCTGCTGATACGGTAGATCTCAGACCTCCTGACCGACACAGAGACCCGTTAGAAACACAGAGCCCCGTTTGAGACGTTTAGGGAAGTGGCTGTACCCTGCTAAACATCGGAGGTGGAAACCCGAAACTTCTGGCAGAAATGCACGGAGCTCAAACGCGACACATCTGCGCAGCATGGACAGCATCGTGGACCTGAGGAGGCGGAGCTGCGCTCCGGTGCGCTCCAGCCCAATTTAACCTCAGTGTGTGCACACTGAAGACTACTAAACTCCCCACCTATACAGGATGGCCTTTATCAACTTTTACTGCAACTTTTTATCCTTTTTGATATCTTGGAGACTGTGTAGATCCAGGGGGTCCCCAAAGAGGGCCCCTTTCTTTCAGACAACGGCCTAAGCACCCACAAGGCCTCCTAACCTGTGAGTATGTTATGTTCTTTTAACCTCACTTTAACCTTTTTACTTCACAGCTTTAAAGGAGCCTACCTTCCTTTTACTTTTCCCTTTACTTTCTTAATCCCCCACTCTTTTTATTCCTCTGTATTTTCCTTTACTGAAGGTTTATTGGGCCTATGTGAACAGGCTTTTTTTATTTTACTTTTAACCGTTTTTATCTACAGGGGGTCTCTTTCTCATGTTTTCTCATCTGCGGGCCTGGTCGGCCATTTTACATGTTCTGTGGTCGGCTGGGACTGTCCTGCAGTTTTGTGGCAACTATGGCAACATTACAAAACAGGTTGGATGACTGATTCCTGCAAAAACACCCTTAGTATAGCAGCCTGTGTCAGGCAACAATTATTGTTCAATGTAGAGCTACATTATCGGTACACTTAAACCGCCACAGTTATTCATGAAATGCTCTGCTGACTTGCCAGAAGATGGAGCTGTTGACTTTTATTTTGCAGGTTAGTAATAGAGTACAGCAGTTGAGATGACAAGGTGAATAGTGGTGTAGTCAAGTCAACCTTTGTCAAGTTGAAGACCTGGGGCCTGTACTCCAAAGCAAGATCAACATGCCGTGGATTTATTTCCGTTACCCAGCTTCACCAAAAGTAACAAGCCCATATAACCTGTGTCACGACGGTGGTTAACCACTAGTTCAATCAACCCAGGATCTCCCAATCTGGCGACGTGCACATAAAAGAGGCGATGTTTGAACCATTTAACCAAACGAAACCAAGTCTACCAAAGCTGCATATTTTACACAAGAAGAGCAAATGATAAACCTACAGACACAGTTTAAGAGGCAAAAAGCAATTCAGTCACTGCTTCCTAACACAGGAAGGAAAGCTGGTGAAAACTGACAACGTTGTAAATGTGTAAATTACAAGATTTGTCAATATCACTTCCTCATCAGTCAGGCGCACCGCTCTCTCTGCGCACCGAGCTCCACCGGATCTTCTAAGAACGGTGACGCCGTTATCAATCGAGTATTGATTGGTCAGTAGGTGGTGCTTTTATACCGGTTGCTAACCTGCTCCCGAGCTGTTCAACATAAGTTACCACAGCATTTTAACCCGGTAACTAACAAGTGATCCACGGACGTGATACACCACACCCTGGGTTGAACCAGAAGTTACCTCAGTATCCCCAAATCTTGCTTTGTAGTACAGGCCTCTGGACTAGTCAAGACTCATAATAGCCGCTTTCCGAGCGGAGGGATTTTTGCATTTCCTAAAACCTAAAATTCCTACAACCCTTTTTTCTCGTGTTCCGATTGGACCAATTTTGTGATTTTTACGTTCCTCTGGGTGCCGTTTGTGTAACTCTTTGAGCTCCTACTTCAGAACAGGGTCTTTTTGCTGTTCCCTTTTCAGCATAGGGAAATAGGTCAACGAGGGTCGGGTTTCTGGTACGGACAGACCAACAACAGGACAATTTTAACAGTTTTCGCCATCTTATTCATCACTAAATTCACTTCTGACAACGTTTTAGGCCAAAAATGATCTGTTTAGATTTTGAATATAGGCAGTCTTGCAAAAATTGATGCCGAATTGACAATTTGCTTCAAAGTTTTCGGAGTTGAGAAGCTCCATTAAGTGAGGTGACAGCCAGCACATGCCGTGCTTGCATCACTCTCTTACCCCTCCTACCAGTCCCTATGGCCACTTGGCCAGTGCGAATGCAAATGAAAAAAACTATTTTGGAAGAGAGTAGTTAGTAGATCTGCTTTGAAGTGGACTTTTCCTATAACTACGTTTCTGTAACTATTTGGTCGGAAAGTGGCTCATGAGAGACAGAAAAAGAGAATCCTCTTCAAGACCACTTCATTACCTGTTCATAATGTACGTGACGCAAGAGATGGTAAAACTTTTATTTTAAGGGCCCGAGTGCCGACAGCGGCGACGGCCCTATTGAAACTGAAGGAATAATTATTACGGCAAATAAATTGCCTTTTTGAGGGGCTTAACATATTCAAAAACTCACCAAAATTGGTGGTCACATCAATTCTGGTGAAACCTTTACGTATTTTAATGGTTTTGGCAATAGAATAAACACAAAAATGGCTCGCTAGCGGCCCCTAAAAAGTAAAAAAAAATTGAGCCCCTACAGTACATTTAACGTAGACTAACGAAACTTGGCGCACATATGTAACATGTCAAGATGTAAAAAAAATCACTGTCAAAAAGTCATTGGAGCCATACCCTAAACCCAACAGGAAGTCCATAATTTTGAATTGAACGTTTGAAATTAGTGCGATTTTGGCCATTTCCATGTCATACTTTAATGAACTCCTCCTAGAGATTTCAACCGATCAACTTCAAATTTGGTCTGTGCCATCTTAAGACGTTAAAGATGAAAAGTTTTTAAAGAGAAACTTTTCGTCATAGGGCGTGGCCGTGGCAGGACTGCCATTTTGTGCGTTTTGCCATTGAAACAGGAAGTGGGTGTAACTCGAGTGTACATTGTCCAATTGGCTCAAACTTTTTCAGGATTCATAAGTGTCCAACCCTGAGGACATCTACAGACCGATATTTACACTAGCGCCCCCTGGTGGCAACAGATGTGTGTGTTTTGTCCATGCAGTCTACTGGGAGCAGTGCTGATTGTAGAGTCTGACAGCAGCAGGCAGGAAAGACCTGGGGTATCTCTCCGTGACGCAGCACGGGTGCAGCAGCCTGTCACTGAAGGAACTGTTCAGTGCGTACAGCCAGTCCTGCATCAGGTGGGAGGAGTCGTCGTCCATCATGGAGGATAATTTAGCCACTCCACCTCCACGGCGTCAAGGGGACAACCAAGAACAGAACTGGCCTTCTTAATCAGCCTGTCCAGTCTTTGCCTGTCTGCCACTGCAATGCCACTGCCCCAGCATACCACTCCATAGAGATTGGCTGATGCCACCACAGAGTCATAAAATGTCCTCAGGAGTCCCCCCTGCACCCCAAAAGCAGATACAGTCTGCCCTGGCCTTTTTTGTAAAGTGCTGTGGTGTTGTCAGTCCAGTCCAGTTTATTGTTCAGGTGAACACCCAGGTACTTATATGGTTTAACCATATCGATGTTCGTACCCAGGACGTTCACTGTCAATATCCTCACCATGAGCGTCACAGAGTATATCAAACATAGTTGTGTTGAAACAGTCTTTTAAGGTTTCACAAGTCTCCTCAAGTGATGGACTAAAGTGATGTATGGTGCGTAAGGGAAAGTAAGCAGACCGGGTGAGATTATTAATTTGTTTTTCAAAAGAAAGTGTGCTATCGAGGATGACACCGAGGCTCTTGACATGAGTGGAAGAGGGTACTTTGGAAATATCGATCGAGAGTGAGAAATTGGGACATTTTGCCAGGTTGGATTTGGAGCCAACAAGGAGAGTTTCTGTTTTACTACTGTTTAATTTGAGGAAGTTATGAGTGAACCAGGTTTTAACTTCGTCTAAACAGTCCGACAGGGAAGACAGAGGGAGCATGGAAGTGGGTTTTGTGGAGCTGGGTGTCATCCGCGTAGCAGTGAAATTGAATATTGTATTTCCTGAAAATAAAACCTAGAGGAAGTAAGTAAATTATAAAAAGGAGGGGGCCCAGGACTGAGCCCTGGGGACAACCACTGGTAACTTGGGAGGGTTGTGATTGAAAATTTTTAAGTTGTACAAATTGAGTGCGTCACATGGGCCTGGCTTCTCCAGCTAACAGATAATGGCGGCTTGTTCGAAATACGACCTCGTATTTTACGAAAATAGTTCACTGAAATGTGTTTCTGAAAGCATTTTAAGCTAGAAATAGGCTGTACAGTTGCTGAATCTGTCTTAATTTCAGATCGACAAAGGTCAGTTTAAAAGATTTGTCAAATTTTGAGAGGCGTTGTTCACTCATCTTGCCCTCAATTTCCGGGTTAGAACTCCACCGATCAGATGGTCATTAAGTCCAACTGCCCGACCTCTGACCCAGCTAGTCAGGTTGGTCAAAATGAAGGCAGACGGCCACTCCGACGGACGACGGCATGGAACACACAAAACAGACTTGAGTCACCGACCTTGGTTGGTGTGTCAGGGCCCTAAAACCCTACTGAAACAAAGACTTTGGTGTAGCTCAGCAGCAAATAGAGACCGGCTGGTGAATAAAGTGGATGATTTAGCAGGTTAAGAGGGTTAGGGTTAGGGGTGACGTGCTGTCGGAGTGCACCAAAATGTACGGACGGGACCCATAGCAACTGAGTAAAACATTACATAAAGACACAAAGTATAAGAGAGCCGACTTCTGTGTAAGAAAACAGGTTTGGGTGGTGGACAGGTCAAACAAAAACAGGACTCAGAGGGTAGTATTTTCTTGCCAACAATAGGGCGTCAATTAATGAAATGCTCCTCTGGGTCGTATAAGAGGGTAGAGATAAACAACTTATATTGTCATTGGTTTGGAAGACTTGTTGGACCCTTTAAAATCCTGCTTTTTCTGATTCTGCATCTTTTGGCCAACAGTACGCTTTCAGTGTTATTTTGTAGCGCTAAACAACAAGACTACGCCAGCCAAATTATTTCAGACTGCTAAGGAGAGGACAGATGGGAGGTGGGAAGGCCCGAGGCTTGCTGACTGTTAGTCTATGCTAGCAGGCCCAGAATCAGAATAGTTAGAAGTCGGCAGGGAATCAAGCAGAGGGCTGAAAATACAGCTATTAGAAGGTAAAATATGAAGTCGAAGCTAACTCTGACCGCTTTAGGGCAGCTAACATAAACTTTAGCTGTCTCCATGAAGCTCCCAGCTAATGTTAAGCTCCTATAACTTGCGACGCAGTTAGGAAAACAAGAACGAGCTAAGTAATGGTAACATGAGCATTTTTGCTCGGTTTATGTTGATTTTAAAATCACGTTAAAACTATTTCCCATCCTTCAGATTTTCAACCGCAGCCTGTCACCCCCACTTTGGGCCAAGACAAAGGCGAGGTGGGCAGACACAGCAGTCGGCCTTCGTTGCCACTAGTTCCTGGCTGTCAGCTCGGTGTGACAGGGCCTTTTGTTTTGCAAGTCTGGTTACCCAATCATTTATTCCAGTTCCCTGCCCACTCCAGCTGTATCTTGACTCGTGATTAGTTCCTTGTGTATTTAACCTGTCATGTTCTTTTGAGTTCTTTTGTCGCTTTGTTGGTCATTGTGCCCTTGGCACCTCATGGTACGGTGGCCGACAAGGGCAAACGCCCTGCAACTTCAGAAAACACATGCAAATAGACAAAACACAAGCAAATTAAGAAAACAACTACATTAATTTGACAACACATGTGCAGCATTCAGCAAACGCGCTGCATATACACACACAACACAACCAAATATACAAAAGCGCTGCATATACACATAACACAACCAAATATACAAACGCGCTGCAATTAAAAACGATGCAAAAAGGAAAGCAAACCCCGAAAAAAGAAGCAATGCAAAAAGAAAAACAACTTCATTAATTTGACAACACATGCGCAGCATTCAGCAAACGCGATGCAAATACACAACACAACCAAATACATAAACGCGATGCGAATAAAAAACGATGCAGAAAGAAAAGCACACAAACCCGAAAACACATGCAAAAGAAAAACGCTGCATCCAGAATCCACAACGGAAGTTCTCCAGACCTCGGGAGGGAGCAGCTAAGTGGAACAGCTGGATTTTCGACCCCTTTTCTGCCTTTTTATTAGAGTCGGGTATGGCTGCATAGTAAAAAGAGAACTCCTGTCTCATGCCCTTATTAATAACATAATATATTATTAGTAATATACACAGTCTTTGCTCCCGTCTCAGCCAGGAGGCTGGTGCCGTGCTTCGACCTTTCAAAATAAAAGCTCGCGTTTGGTCGGCTCGTCTTCCTTTGGTGTTTTGGATGTTTTTGAACTAAACAGTACGGCAATCATGCTAATGAATACAATAACTTTTTCAGGGATGTATTACTTACAACACAATGGAGCAAGCAAAGCAGTTTTGTCTTTATGTGCAGGCCGGATTTAGGCTATTCAGTTTGATAAATCCCACGGTAAATTGGCTGGTTTACTAAACAGGGAAGGACTATTTTAAATAGTCTATTTTTTGTATTTCAAGAGCGTATTGCTCAATATCAATACAGGTTGGTCACTTATTTTGTTGTATAATCACAATATTACACTAGCGGAACAGCTGATTTTTTTTTGGGGGGGGCTGGGGAGAGCATGAGAGAGAGAGAGAGAGAGAGAGAGAGAGACGTTCAATCTCAGAACGGTGTGCAACGGTGAGATATAGACTTTAAATATTTTGTCTATGTTTGAGATAGGCTATGTTTTTTGTCTCGGTTAGTGGGTGTGTCTCGGCTCGGGTCACAGCTGATAGCCTACTCAATCAGCGGAGTCTGTAAACGTGTAATAAAACATTTAAAACTGTCAGTGTTTAACGTTGACGTTTGTTTAAGCCACATTAAAGAAGAGGGTTTAATTCCCAGGTCCGAAAGCGCATCATGAAGTGTAGACCTGCTCAATTGTAATATTGTTATTATACAACAAAATAAGTGACCAATCTGTATTGATATTGTGGAGCAATACGCTCTTGAAATACAAAAAATAGACTATTTAAAATAGTCCCTCCCTGTTTAGTAAACCAGCCAATTTACCTTGGGATTTATCAAACTGAATAGCCTAAATCTGGCCTGCACATAAAGACAAAACTGCTTTGCTTGCTCCATTGTGTTGTAAGTAATACATCCCTGAAAAAGTTATTGTATTCATTAGCATGATTGCCGTACTGTAGTTCAAAAACATCCAAAACACCAAAGGAAGACGAGCCGACCAAACGCGAGCTTTTATTTTGAAAGGTCGAAGCACGGCACCAGCCTCCCGGCTGAGACGGGAGCAGAGACTGTGTATATTACTAATAATATATTATGTTATTAATAAGGGCATGAGACAGGAGTTCTCTTTTTACTATGCAGCCATACCCGACTCTAATAAAAAGGCAGAAAAGGGGTCGAAAATCCAGCTGTTCCACTTAGCTGCTCCCTCCCGAGGTCTGGAGAACTTCCGTTGTGGATTCTGGATGCAGCGTTTTTCTTTTGCATGTGTTTTCGGGGTTTGTGTGCTTTTCTTTCTGCATCGTTTTTATTCGCATCGCGTTTATGTATTTGGTTGTGTTGTGTGTATTTGCATTGCGTTTGCTGAATGCTGCGCATGTGTTGTCAAATTAATGAAGTTGTTTTTCTTTTTGCATTGCTTCTTTTTTCGGGGTTTGCTTTCCTTTTTGCATCGTTTTTAATTGCAGCGCGTTTGTATATTTGGTTGTGTTGTGTGCATATGCAGCGCGTTTGTATATTTGGTTGTGTTTTGTGTATATTTAGCGCGTTTGTATATTTGGTTGTGTTATGTGTATATGCAGCGCGTTTGTATATTTGGTTGTGTTGTGTGTATATGCAGCGCGTTTGTATATTTGGTTGTGTTTTGTGTATATTTAGCGCGTTTGTATATTTGGTTGTGTTATGTGTATATGCAGCGCGTTTGTATATTTGGTTGTGTTGTGTGTATATGCAGCGCGTTTGTATATTTGGTTGTGTTGTGTGTATATGCAGCGCGTTTGCTGAATGCTGCACGTGTTGTCAAATTAATGTAGTTGTTTTCTTAATTTGCTTGTGTTTTGTCTATTTGCATGTGTTTTCTGAAGTTCCAGGTCGTTTGC
Source organism: Perca schrenkii (assembly GCA_025617405.1). Classification (NCBI taxonomy): domain Eukaryota; kingdom Metazoa; phylum Chordata; class Actinopteri; order Perciformes; family Percidae; genus Perca; species Perca schrenkii. The sequence continues at coordinate 15,751 of JABUOV010000467.1, forward strand.
CCCTGTCGGCCACCGTATCATGGTCATCATGGGTGTATCTATCTATCCATCTATCCATCTCTCCATCTCTCCATCTCTCCAGTGTTGCATGACATTTCTTGGAAGAAAGCTTCCAGAGCTGCAGCTTCTCTCCTACTACCACTGATGAGGAAGAGACGGGACGAAGCAGAGGTCTGCACAAGGTCTGATGTTAGCTAACATTAGCCTCACCATGTTCTCACTCACAATTAACATAAGCTAATAAATGTTAGCCCGATATGCAAATATAAGAACTTTAATTGGTTAGTTCACAGGTTAGCTTTAAAAGTTATTTTATTTGGGACTTGACTTGCCTTAACTAAGGACTGGACTTGAAATAACTTGAGACTTGCTTTAGACTTTGATAAAAGATGATTTGGTCACAACACTGACTGATGCTATAGTAGTATCTAAGCTGCCTTCTTTAGGAGCCTCCATCGTTGTTTAATATGAACAGTCATCAAGCACACACCTTAACCATGCCTTTAGCTGCCAGTAGCTCTACACATGACGCTGATTGGCTGGGCCTTGGACAGCAAACCATAGATTGTAAATATGATGGAGGTAGCATCAGTGAAGCCACCCATTGGTGTGTGGACTGCTGTTTTGGCCAACACTATCTTGGTATTTTAAGAACAGAAGTGACCATATTTGGCCGCCCGGGGAGATTGACACACTTTAGCCACGGTTGTGTATGGTTTCACTGCCGCTTCACTAAGCTAAACGCTAGAGAGGAAACATTGCTGATCTCCAACTGGCTGATTCGAGATATCCAGCAGGGTTTTCTGGGACTATCGATGGGATTGCTATGGAAAAGTACACAGGGCAATACTCTGGAAAGAGCACATGATGTTTAACCATGAATCGATTTAAATAGCTCACATTCTGTAACGTAACCTCCCGAGTCAGTTTTGATTGGGTTAAAGAAATGAAAATTTCCTATCCCAGAATGCATCTGTGGGGTAGCCAGACCTTACTCCACAGGGCTGTGGAGATAGAGCTGGCAATGCAAGACTACTGTTTTAGTAACTTGAAAAGTAATCCGTAGGACGATAATAGGACAAAGGAAAGGAAACAAGTTTAGAAAATGACAAAAGAGAGATTGGATAGAGAGACAGTGAGAAAGACAGGGTTACAGAGAGAGCGATGATGGTGGTGGGATGTGCAGAGCGAGGGAGGAGGGGCATCTGAGTCCAACAGGGACTGAGAGAGAGGAGGGGATGAAGAGAATGTGAGAGAGATAATTAAGTTACATGACTCAGGTTTGTTCAGAAAGCTGCCAGAGCTGCAGCTATCTGCAGATCTCTGCAGATGGAGGTTGAGGACGGAGTTGAGCTCTGCTTTCCACAGTTCCCAAACACCTCCTGCATAAAGCCCTTGTCTCCTTGGCCCCAAACAGTTACCATTATGTTCTACTCCACCTCTCCAATAACTGTGACTCTCAACCTGCTCATCATCATCTCAATCTCCCACTTCAGGCAGATATTAACTTCTCAGCTTCTCTCTACAGGAATTGTAACTTAAAAATGTGAACAACTGCTGTATATTTAGAAGAATTGTCTTTGAGTTAGTACTGAATAATGTTGCTCCAAATGTCTGACTTTGAAACCAGAGACTGTTGTTCATGTCCACTATCTTACCAATATTATCATTGTTTATGTCCACCGTGCCCTCAACCAAGTCATTTTAACTGTCTTACACTTAAACATATGGTAACTACTGATGTGGTGGAACGGAAAATGTTCAAACTCATGTGGATTTGTATTTTCATTTTGAATACTTGTTTTGTCACTCTTGTTGGTTAAATGGTGCTTTTCTCTTTCCCTCCAGGCAGCTCCACACACCCACCAACATCCTCCTCCTCTCTCTGGCTGTCTCTGACCTTCTAGTGGGCCTCGTGCTGATGCCTCTAGAAGTTCTCAGCAGAACATCCTGCTGGTTTTTTGGTGACTTTGTGTGTGCTACGTATACTCTTCTTTGCCTCATTATTCCCTTAGCCTCAATAGGTGACATAGTGCTCATATCAGTTGACCGTTATGTGGCTATTTGTGACCCTCTGCATTATACCACTAAAGTCACTGTGAGAAGAGTTAAATTCTGTGTTTGTCTGTGTTGGCTCTGTTCTGTTACCTACAGCCTTCTCTTTGTAAAGGATCTTCCGACTCAAACAGACAAGGATAAATTCTGCAACGGAGTATGTGATGTGTCCAGTGATTTAATCTCACTGCTTTTTGACCTTTGTGTTAACTTTCTTGTTCCTGTTACTGTCATCGTAGCTCTGTATCTGAGAATATTTGCCGTGGCTGTGTCTCAGGCTCGTGCCATGCGCTCTCACATTACAGCTGTCACACTCCAGCATTCAGTGACTCCAAAGGCAAAGAAATCAGAGCTGAAAGCAGCCAGGAATCTTGGTGTTCTTGTAGTTGTTTTTCTAATATGTGTATGCCCGTTATACACCGTAAAATGGGTACATTACAACTGGATTATAGTTTTAATTAATAAATTTTCATACATTCTGTATTTGTCTAACTCTTGTCTAAACCCTGTGATCTATGCCTTCTTGTACCCCTGGTTTAGAAAAGCAGTTAAACTCATTGTAACTCTTCAGATACTGCAGCCTGGCTCCTCTGAGACCAACATGCTGTAGAGAGGCGGTGGAGGGACTGAGATCAGACTCGGTCTAAGGAGAAATGAATGAATATGTTCCTGCTGTTCAGTGAGTGAATTATCAAATACAGAAAGTGAAGATATGATTACCCATCAATTAAAAGACCTGTGTTTCAGCTATTGCTTGTTGTACACTTTTCCTCTCTGCAAAGAGTCCTAAGCACCATATACTGTCTCTAGGTAATCACCGGTTTAATGCAAGTTTTAAATTCACTGACACTTATGAAGGATGTTTTCTTCCCAGGGAACCGTTTCTCCTTTTGATGGAAACATTTCACAACTACAGCTTTGAACTCATGTCTCTATGTTTGGTCACAGCATCATCTCTGTGATTTGTGTCCATGTTGTTGCTAACAGAAAGTACAGGCCTGCTGGGCTCCTGTTTCACAGAGAAAGAAGATGCCCCTGAACAGCCACACTTTCCCTTCAAGTAGAGAAAACCATCAGCTGTTGTTTATCAGATACAACTGTCAGCACAAAAGATCATGTTCTCTTTCAGCTCAGGGAGAAAAGTTGTTTTTTCACTTTAGTGCCATTCATGTTTGATCCTTGTATCACATTTGTTGTCTCTATGACACAAATATTTAAAGCACTATAAAGTTCTTTTGGCAACAAGTTAAACAGGTACTTTTAAAAGTCAGGATTATTTACAGTTCATCAGATAATATCAGTTACATTTAACATATTTTAGACACATTATGTGAATGTGATGGCTTGCCATTTAAAATAATTTTTATTACAAAAATGATCACATTTAATGTCAGTCATGCAATTGTACATAGCATTGTGATTTTTGTTTTGTCAATTTTCGAAAGAAATATAATAAACAATACATATTCATAATGTAACTCCATGTCCTCGACTGGTCAAGAAAAACCACAAGAGACAATAATGATCATTAATGATCATAATAATGATGAGAACAAAAATAAATAAAACTACAGTAAAAAACACAGTAAAAGCTACAGAGGGGGGGTGGGGGGTGGGGGTTGAGAGAATGTGTTTACCGTGTCTCTAAGAACACGGGTCACCAGGGGTTACAAGCCTGCAGGGCATTAATCAGTTAAACAGACAGAACCAGATACTCTTACTGGCCGTTTTCCAATCATCCCTAATTCTCACTGAGGTGATAGGCATTTCCAAAGGTGGGTAGAATTAATTGGAATTTTTTGTATTTTTAATAATAAAAAGGGATTCAATTAGCATGTTTAATGTGAGAGGAGTTGCTGCCAGTCACAAATTATCTCCTGACTGTGCAGCTCCTCTCAGCTCAACAGTGATTTTAAATCACTGTTTTTATTTATTTTTAAGGCCAAAACTTATTGTTTTGGTTCGCTCTCAGATCTCTAACAATAATAATAATAATAATAATAATAATAATAATAATAATAATAATAACAATAATAATAATAATAATTCAATACATTCATACCGTGCTTTAGCATAGACACTCAAAGCCCTTTGTCGGGGGGCGACTCTCACCACATTTCAGAGTCCATTTCAGGATTCTCTAATAACCCACTGTACCAAATAGTTTGGTGCAGCTCAGTAGTGATGTGACAACAATGAATGTTGCTACATGGTAGTTAGACTGTCACGAGGAGACTACCAAATGTAACCGTGGCCAGTGCGTGAGTCTAGTGTCGGTCAGTATGAGTGTGAAAATAATGTTGAGACCGAATGTAACCGCAACCGCTCGAGTCTTCCGCGGTGTCTTGGTTCCTGGCGGGGGAAGTTAATGCGTGTACACCTACCCCCGCCGCCGAGGGCACGCGAACCGGTGACCGGATCTATTAACTCAGTAGGCCAACCAACGACCGTCCGGTTGAACCGACTCACGTAAAAGAGTCGGTTGTCCCATCTCTACCGCCATCCCGTTACTGTCGTGCGTCCCCCACGGCCGTCTCCCGGCGTGTGACGCGTCCTTTCCCCATTCTCCTTTTCCAAAACCCAACGTCTTTCGTCCCGTTGATGTTGTCGCGTGTCACCCAGAGACCGTGGATCGTGTCCCGGGGTGTGACGTTTGCTTTCCCCATTCATCTTTTCCTAAACCCAACATCCATGTAGATGGTTCCCATTTCGTGCTGGCTACCATGAAAGAAAACTATATAAACGTGTTCTTGTACACAAATCAATAGACCACCTGGTTCTCTTCGTAGTCATCAGATTTATTTATCATATAATCCATAATATAGTGAGAGTAGAGGGAGGCAGGCCAGTACAGCCCGATCCGGCAGGGGAGAGTTCAAGCCCGATCCGGCACCTCTCTCTAAGCTAACCTGCCTCTCTTAGTTATGCTATTATAATGCTATTATAATTCAAGACTGACAGGGGAAGTTCCTTCCTTCCTATGACACACTGAGCTGCTCGGTCATCTCGGTTTTCATTTGTTTCCTTTTGTATGCATCCTTGTCCCAGAAATGCTTGTTACTAACCTAGCTCTGGGGAGTTTACCCCCCGGAGTCCTTATGTTTCTCCTTCGCTGAGCTTTGCAATGCCCGGCCGCGTCCTGCTGCATCCTACTGCATCCTGCTGCGTCCACTGCATCCACCCATGCTCTGCAGCGCCACGTTACATACCGCAACGCCCTGCTGCGATGTTCATACGCAGTCAGGATCCAGTATTGGAGACTGCACTACTCAGTATGACATGATGTGCCCTGCTATGCTTCCACGACTACCTTCAAAGTCACTGTTCCATTATCATTATTATGACTATTATTGCCACTGTTCATCACACCCCCAACCGGCCCCGTCAGACACCGCCTATCAAGAGTCTGGGTCTACCGAGGTTTCTTCCTAAAAGGGAGTTTTTCCTCGCCACTGTTGCAACAGCTACTGCTTGCTCTCGAGGGAATTACTGTAATTGTCGGGGCTTTGGAAATTATAGAGTGTGGTCTCGACCTACTCTATCTGTAAAGTGTCTTGAGATAACTCTGTTATGATTTGATACTATAAATAAAATTGAAATTTAATTGAATTGATTAAAAATAACGTGAAAATTTCATGAACTGCCGAGACCGTGTTGCTACACCACAGATGCATTCTGGGATAGGAAAAAAACAAACAGCCATTTGACTCGGGAGGCGCTAAGCTCTGGATGCAGAGACGATGGCTCTGCAAAATAGTTTTGGGAAGGAAATTGTTTTGATGAAACGTTTGTACCTGGCAAATGAAAATGCCACACATGATATTAAATTAAGTTTACTCACACTATACAGTGACGTGAGCTACTTAAATTAGCTGGATGCATGGTTTAACATCAGTTGCTCTTACCAGACTATCGCCCTGTGTACGGTTTCCATAACAATCCCACCGATAGGCCCAGAAAACTCTACTGGATGTCTCGCCTCAGCCAGCTGAAGATCAGCAATGTTTCCTCTTCACCAGTTCATTCATGGAGTTGGTTTGTGCAAGTATCTGCAGAGATGCTCACAAGTCTCTGAGCTAGAGTCCAAGTCAAGTCTCAAGTCTTTGAGCTAGAGTCCAAGTCTCAAGTCTCTGAGGCTAGAGTCCAAGCCAAGTCTCAAGTCTCATGTGGTTATAATAAGTGTTGTATCACGTACAGCGACCCATCCAGGCTGCTTAGAACACTGCATAGCTATATATAAGGAATTCAAAGCATGCAATATGTTATTATGACTCCTTTATCTATCAGCATACAGTATCAGCTTATGTTTTGGTACATAATCAGTGTAAACAGACTACTGCAACATGATAAAAACACCAAGAACGCTTTACTTTTAAGTTAATATCTGTACTTTAAGTAACATACAGTACAGACCAAAAATTGAGGCTCTGAAGAAAAAGGACTCCCTGTCTGTTGATGAATTATAATGAAAGGCCTTAGCTCCTAGATACTTGCACAAACCAACTCCATGAATGAACTGGTGAAGAGGAAACATTGCTGATCTTCAGCTGGCTGAGGCGAGACATCCAGCAGAGTTTTCTGGGCCTATCGGTGGGATTGTTATGGAAACCGTACACAGGGCGATAGTCTGGTAAGAGCAACTGATGTTAAACCATGCATCCAGCTAATTTAAGTAGCTCACGTCACTGTATAGTGTGAGTAAACTTAATTTAATATCATGTGTGGCATTTTCATTTGCCAGGTACAAACGTTTCATCAAAACAATTTCCTTCCCAAAAATATTTTGCAGAGCCATCGTCTCTGCATCCAGAGCTTAGCGCCTCCCGAGTCAAATGGCTGTTTGTTTTTTTCCTATCCCAGAATGCATCTGTGGTGTAGCAACACGGTCTCGGCAGTTCATGAAATTTTCACGTTATTTTTAATCAATTCAATTAAATTTCAATTTTATTTATAGTATCAAATCATAACAGAGTTATCTCAAGACACTTTACAGATAGAGTAGGTCTAGACCACACTCTATAATTTCCAAAGCCCCGACAATTACCGTAATTCCCTCGAGAGCAAGCAGTAGCTGTTGCAACAGTGGCGAGGAAAAACTCCCTTTTAGGAAGAAACCTAGGTAGACCCAGACTCTTGATAGGCGGTGTCTGACGGGGCCGGTTGGGGGTGTGATGAACAGTGGCAATAATAGTCATAATAATGATAATGGAACAGTGACTTTGAAGGTAGTCGTGGAAGCATAGCAGGGCACATCATGTCATACTGAGTAGTGCAGTCTCCAATACTGGATCCTGACTGCGTATGAACATCGCAGCAGGGCGTTGCGGTATGTAACGTGGCGCTGCAGAGCATGGGTGGATGCAGTGGACGCAGCAGGATGCAGTAGGATGCAGCAGGACGCGGCCGGGCATTGCAAAGCTCAGCGAAGGAGAAACATAAGGACTCCGGGGGGTAAACTCCCCAGAGCTAGGTTAGTAACAAGCATTTCTGGGACAAGGATGCATACAAAAGGAAACAAATGAAAACCGAGATGACCGAGCAGCTCAGTGTGTCATAGGAAGGAAGGAACTTCCCCGTCAGTCTTGAATTATAATAGCATTATAATAGCATAACTAAGAGAGGCAGGTTAGCTTAGAGAGAGGTGCCGGATCGGGCTTGAACTCTCCCCTGCCGGATCGGGCTGTACTGGCCTGCCTCCCTCTACTCTCACTATATTATGGATTATATGATAAATAAATCTGATGACTACGAAGAGAACCAGGTGGTCTATTGATTTGTGTACAAGAACACGTTTATCTTGTTTTCTTTCATGGTAGCCAGCACGAAATGGGAACCATCTACATGGATGTTGGGTTTAGGAAAAGATGAATGGGGAAAGCAAACGTCACACCCCGGGACACGATCCACGGTCTCTGGGTGACACGCGACAACATCAACGGGACGAAAGACGTTGGGTTTTGGAAAAAGGAGAATGGGGGAAAGGACGCGTCACACGCCGGGAGACGGCCGTGGGGGACGCACGACAGTAACGGGATGGCGGTAGAGATGGGACAACCGACTCTTTTACGTGAGTCGGTTCAACCGGACGGTCGTTGGTTGGCCTACTGAGTTAATAGATCCGGTCACCGGTTTGCGTGCCCTCGGCGGCGGGGGTAGGTGTACACGCATTAACTTCCCCCGCCAGGAACCAAGACACCGCGGAAGACTCGAGCGGTTGCGGTTACATTCGGTCTCAACATTATTTTCACACTCATACTGACCGACACTAGACTCACGCACTGGCCACGGTTACATTTGGTAGTCTCCTCGTGACAGTCTAACTACCATGTAGCAACATTCATTGTTGTCACATCACTACTGAGCTGCACCAAACTATTTGGTACAGTGGGTTATTAGAGAATCCTGAAATGGACTCTGAAATGTGGTGAGAGTCGCCCCCGACAAAGGGCTTTGAGTGTCTATGCTAAAGCACGGTATGAATGTATTGAATTATTATTATTATTATTGTTATTATTATTATTATTATTATTATTATTATTATTATTATTATTATTATTATTATTGTTAGAGATCTGAGAGCGAACCAAAACAATAAGTTTTGGCCTTAAAAATAAATAAAAACAGTGATTTAAAATCACTGTTGAGCTGAGAGGAGCTGCACAGTCAGGAGATAATTTGTGATTGGCAGCAACTCCTCTCACATTAAACATGCTAATTGAATCCCTTTTTATTATTAAAAATACAAAAAATTCCAATTGATTAAATTATTGCATTCTCAGACACTAGATCAACTGAACTTTAAAGCTTGCATTAAACTGGGTGATTACCTAGAAACAGTATATGGTGTTTATGACTCTTTCTTTAAATGCAGCAGCATCAGAGAGACACAATACACAACAAGATAAAGCGGAAGCACAGGCCTTTCAATTGTTGAGCATACACAATTTAGACTTAAAGATGGGAGAGCATGTCTTCACTTTCTGTATTTGATAACTTAAATTCAATTTTATTTATAGTATCAAATCAGGACAAGAGTTATCTCGAGACACTTTACAGATAGAGTAGGTCTAGACCACACTCCATAATTTACAAAGCCCCAACAATTCTAATAATTCCCCCAAGAGCAAGCAGTGGCGAGGAAAAACTCCCTATTTGAAAGAAACCTCGGACAGACCCAGACACTTGGTGTCTGACGGTGCCGGTTGGGAATGTGAAGAACAGTGGCAATAATAGTCACATTAAAGATAATGGAACAGTGACTTCAAATGGTATTTTGTAGTAGTTCATGTCATAACAAGGTGCTGCAGTGCGTTACAGGATGTAGCGTGGCACAACAGAGCATGGATGGACGTAACAGGAAGCAGCAGGGTTCAGCAGGATGCAGCATGACACTGCAGGGCACCGCAGAGTTTAGCAGGGGGTGCAGCAGGACCACGGCGACAGCTGCAACCAGGATCTTGGAGCCAACATACTCCAAGGAAAGATGCTGGGTGAAAAAAAACATAAGGACTCCGGGGAGGAAACTCCTCAGAGCTAGGTTAGTAACAAGCATTTCTGGGACGGGATGCACACCAATGGAAAGGGAGAGAAGAGAGCAGCTCAGTGTCAAAGGAAGGAAGTCCCTCGGCAGTCTACTATAAAAGCGTAACTAAGAGAGACAGGTTAACGGTTTGAGGAGATGAGCCTGGTTGGTCTAAGAACTCTCCCCTGCCGAATTGGGCTGTACTGGCCTGCCTCCCTCAATTTTTTATATTATTAATCTGACGAATATGAAGAGAAGCAGGTGGCAGGCTAGGCGGACGCTGCATCTCCTCACTCCCTAACTATAAGCTTTATGAAAGAGGAGAGTTTTAAGTTCATTCTTAAATGCGGTAATGGTTTCTCCCCCCCGAACCCAGACTGGTAGCTGGTTCCACAAGAGAGGAGCCTGGTAGCTGAAGGCTCTGCTCCCATTCTACTTTTATGGTGATTTTCCATTACATGGTACCTACTCGCCTCGCCTCGACTCGCCTTTTTTGGTTTTCCATTACGAAAAAAAGTCCCTGGTACCTGCTAACAGATAATTTTTGTAGCACCTCCTCAGTCGAGGTTCCAAGCGAGCTGAGGCGAGCCGAGAAGGTGACGTGAAACCCTGCAGGCTGCTGACTGGTCGGAAAGAATCGTCACTGATCACTGCATTGCCAGCGACAGACGGCATTTTTAAATAGTTTAGCCAGCGGTGGTTTTTGCTGCCGGAGGCTCCACGCAGAGCTTTCTCCGTAGCATACAAGTGGCCTGATGGTTATACTGGTGCGCTGGTGTGTGCATGTGTGATGTGTGTGTGTCGAGTCGCCGTATGTGTGTGTGTGGTGAGCTAGTGAGCGAGGGAGAAGTGAGAGAGTGACGGCGATTATCTCCGCAGCGAGTAGCGACTCTAGAGTCATATATATGTGAGAGAAACAAAGCGAGTAGCGACTCTAGAGTCATATGTGATCACGGTGGGAAATCTGGAGCAGTAAACATTAACTATCTCTTTGATATCATGTTGTTCACGGAGACTGAGAACCAGGAAATGCAGCGGGGATTTGTCAATGGGAAAGCAAGCTACTAAGCCACGCCCACGGCAGTCGCTATGACGACCAGCCACACTGAGGCGATTCTTAAAATCTGCAATGGAAAACGGACGCACAGCGAGTCGAGGCGAGTCGAGTAGAGGCGAGGCGAGGCGAGTCGAGTAGGTACTGGTAATGGAAAAGCACCTTTTTGAGACTTTAGGAACCACAAGTAGCTCTGCATTCCGGGAGTGCAGTGCTCTAGTGGGACAATAAGGTACTATGAGCTCTTCTAGATATGATGGTGCTTGACGATTTAGAGCTTTGTAGGTCAGGAGATTGATTTTATATTCAATCCTGAATTTTACAGGAAGCCAATGCAGAGAAGATAATACAGGTGAAATATGATCTCTTTTCTTAGTTCTTGTCAGAACACGTGCTGCAGCATTCTGGTTTAGCTGGAGAGTCTTAAGGGACTTATTTGAACAACCTGACAGTAGGGAATTACAATAGTCCAGCCTAGAAGTAACGAATGCATGGACTAGTTTTTCAGCATCGTTTTGAGACAGGATATTCCTAATTTTGGCAATATTACAAAGATTAACAAAGGCTGTTCTTGAGGTTTGTTTTAGATGAGCATTAAAGGATATATCCTGATAAAAAAACTAACTCCTAGATTTCTGACAGTAGTGCTGGAGGCCAGGGCAATGCCATCCAGAGTAGCTATATCTTTAGATAATTTGGTTTGGAGGTGTTTAGGGCCCAGCACAATAACTTTTGTTTGAGTTTACAATCAGAACATTGTAGGTCATCCAGGTTTTTATATCTTTAATGCATGCTTGAAGTTTAGCTAACTGAATGGTTTTGTCTGGTTTGATTGACAAGTATAATTGGGTGTCATCCGCATAACAGTGAAAGTTAATTGAGTGTTTCCTAATAATATTACCAAGAGGAAGCATATATAAGGAGAATAGAAATGGTCCAAGCACTGAGCCTTGTGGAACACCATGGCTAACCTTAGCGTACTTGGAGGATTTATCATTAACATTCAAAAATTGAGATTGATCAGACAAATAGGACTTAAACCAGCTTAGTGCGATTCCTTTAATGCCAACTAAGTATTCCAATCTCTGTAACAGGATTTTATGGTCAATAGTGTCAAATGCAGCACTAAGATCAAGTAAAACAAGTATGGAGATAAGTCCTGTGTCTGCAGCAGTTAGAAAGTCATTGGTAATTTTCACCAGTGCCATCTCTGTGCTATGATGCTTTCTAAATCCTGATTAAAAGTCCTCAACTAAACTATTGCTATGTAGAAAATCACATAACTGATTAGCAACTACCTTCTCAAGGATCTTGGAGAGAAAGGGAAGGTTAGATATAGGTCAATAGTTTGCTAAGACCTCAGGATCGAGGGTGGGTTCTTTCAGAAGAGGTTTTATCACAGCTACTTTAAATGACTGCGGTACATAACCTGTTAATAAGGACATATTGATCATATCTAGTAATGAAGTGTTAACCATGGGTAACGCTTCTTTGAGTAGCCTCGTTGGGATGGGGTCTAAGAGACAGGTAGATGGCTTAGCTGAAGATACCTTTAACATTAATTGTTGAAGGTCTATAGGATAAAAGCAGTCTAAGTATATATTTTGATTGGTTGTTTTTTTTTTGATTGGTCTGTTTGAAAGCTTATAAGAAGGTCTTTTCCTGTTTTGGAAATTGATTGACTCCTTGACAAAGGCTTGTATGCCGAAACGCGTCGGAGTACTTTAAGATTTATGATGACTAAGCCATAAATAAAGGCTTTGTATTTTTCTAAAAGAGAGTGCCTTGGAGTTTCCTTATTGGTTTCTACAGTCTAAGTCTATGTCAGGTCTAGTCATTCTTTCTAGCAGTCCTGCATTTAAAGGTGAACTGTTAGAAGTTGAGGGCAAAAGAAGATGGATTTTATCTCTAATTGCTATAATTTTATCATTAAAGAAGCTCATGAAGTTGTCACTACTCCGAGCTTTATGAATAGATGGCTCAATAGAGCTGTGACTTTCTGTCAGCCTGGCTACAGTGCTGAAAAGAAACCTCGGGTTGTTCTTATTTTCTTCTATTAATGATGAGTAATAGTCTGATCTGGCATTTCTGAGGGCCTTCTTAAACGTTTTAAGACTGTCTTGCCAATCCAAACGAGATTCTTCCAGTTTGGTGGAACGCCATTTACTTTCAAGGTTTCGCGAGATTTGATTTAATTTGTGAGTTTGGGAGTCATACCAAGGTGCTAGTTTCCTTTTCTTCATCTTCTTTTTGAGGGGAGCAACAGAGTCTAAGGTCGGTCGTAGGCAAGTCGTAGCACCGTCTACAAATGTATCAATTGGGGAGGCACTAAAGTAACATAAAGGTCCTATGTTATATTAAAGCATGACATTAACGATGACACAATGACGAGTTAAATGCTGTTGGAATATCTTCCTTAAATTTAGCTATAGCATTGTCAGATAGGTGTGGTGTCTTTAATAACAATGCTGTGGCGATGAATGAAGAGGAATTCGCCGACACTGTTCTTGATCGTAAAAGGTTTATTACATCAAAGAATTCAGCATCAATTTACAAGCTCCTGCAGAAACTTGGAGATACGACAGACCTGGTCCCAAAATAAGTCGCTCTGAGCTTCTGCTGTTGAAACACTGTATATATGCAGGGTATGGTATAACATAAGATATAGTTACAGTATGTGGGGGTTAGAAAGCAAGAATAGAACAAAACCCTTATAAGTCTCTAACAGAGACATAAGGTAAAGTCGTAAATTCACAGAAAGCAAATTCCATATAGACTCAGCAAAATTTCATAACAACAATAGAGCAAGGTTGTAACTTCAGATACTACATAGGCATCTAGTGTAGAAGCTTTTATCTAATTTAGTATAATCAGGTAGTAAGAATTCGAAAGTAATTAAACAATGGTCTGATAATACCGGATTCTGCGGAAATATTATTAAATCCTCAATTTCAATACCATATGCCAGCACAAGTTCTAGGGTGTGGTGTGCATCGCCTTATGCACACTCTGACTGAAACCGATTGAATCTAATAGTGAGTTGAAAGCAGTACAAAGGCTTTCATTTTCAACGTGCACATGGATATTAAAATCACCTACAATAAGTACTTACTACTGAGAATTCAGATAAAAATTCAGAATACGGACCTGGAGCTCAGTAAATAACAACAAATATAATTGGCTGTAATGTTTTCCATTTTAGATGTTGAAGATTAAGAACAAGACTTTCAAACGAGTTATAATTTGGTTTAGGATTAATTAACAGGCTTGAATCCAAGATGGCTGCAACTCCCCCTCCTCGGCTTGAGCCTCTAGAAATTTGAGTATTAATATGACTGGGAGGAGTGGCTTCATTTAGACTAACATATTCTTCATGGCCCAGCCAGATTTCAGTGACAGAATAAATCAATTTGATTATCTGATATCAAATCGTTTACCAATACTGCTTTAGAAGACAGAGATCTAATATTTAATAGTCCACATCTAATGTTCCTATTTTGTTCTATCATTGCAGTGGTTGTTTTAATTTCAATTAGGTTGTTAAGTATAGTCCCGTTTTTGTTTACCTTTGATTTAACCAATCTGAGTCTGGGGGAAAGACACCATGGTTATTAGACTATGAGTGGGCGACTGCTCCAACGGAAGCACAGAGGGGCGCGTAACACTGCACCCCTGATATCATGGTTTATGACCGATAATAGACTCGGTCAGATTTTTTGATATGAGAGCGGCTCCGTCCCAGGTGGGATGAATGCCGTCTCTTTCAGTCAGATCAGGCTTTCCCCAGAACGCCCTCCAGTTATTCACATAGCCCACATCATTAGCTGGGCACCATTCCGACAACCAGCGGTTGAAGGATGACATGCGGCTGTACATTTCATCACTGATCAGATTTGGTAGGTGTACAGAGAAAATTACTGAGTCCGACATTGTCTTTGCATATGCACAAAGTGACTCAACAGACCGCGCACCAGGCTACCAAATGTAACCGTGGCCGGTGCGTGTGTCTAGTGTCGGTCAGTATGAGTGTGTAAATAATGTTGAGTGTCGAATGCCGAATGTAACCACAAGCGCTCGAGTCTTCCGCATTGTCTTGGTTCCTGACGTAAACATGCAATCAATCATATCATGTGTGGCAAATGAAAATGCCACACATGATATTAAATGAAGTTAACTCACACAATACAGTAACCAGAGGTGGGTAGAGTAGCCAAAAATTGTACCCAAGGAAAAATACTGTTACTTCAGAATAATAATGACTCAAGTAAAAGTAAAAAGTAGTCATCCAAATAATTACTTGAGTAAGAGTAAAAAAGTACTCAAGTACTGAGTAACTTCTGATTTATTTTTTAACATAAGCATTCAATCAGATGGACAAAAATAATAGTAATAAATAATAATCATCTTTAGGCAAATTATAGTTCATCCAATCAATAAAATAAATAAAAAATAATTAATTACAAAATAGCTTAAATTAAAATAAGTAACACAAATTTCCAAACCTACTTTCTTTTACAAGGCTCTGCAGGCAGAACTAGAATAAGGTGGAGCTGCTGTTTGGCACTTTTACTAATGTAAACATGCTTTCATTATGAGGCCAGAGGCCTGGACTGCGAAGCAAGACTTGGGGTTAACGAGCTAAATTCAGGTTCAACCCAGGATTTTCTGTATCACGAAGGTGGATCACTTGTTACTGGGTTCAATCGCCGTGGTTACTCATCCTGGACGCCTAACCTGGTCGGGAGCAGGTTAAGTTGGAGATGAGAGATCAACCGGTGTAAAAGCACCGCCTACTGACCAATCAATAGGCCTACTCGATTGATAACGGCATCACCGTTCTTAAAGAAGATCAGGTGGAGCGGTGCGCACAGAGAGAGAGAGAGAGAGACGGGGAAGAGTGCGCTCATAAAAGTTAAACCATTTAGAGACAGACAACACCGTAAACATTCCCTGATGGGTATATTTATGAAATATATAGATTTGAATGGGAGGGAATTACATATCGGCTATTTCTCTGCTTCTTGAGCCAATGCGCACAGCGGTTTGAATTATGTTTTTTATATTTTTTATTTGCAAAATATTTATTAAAAAATCTGTACAAACCCCCCTCTGCAAGTATAAATTAACCCCTGAAGAGGTGTGGGTGTAGGGATGAAAGTGAGGCCTTTTTCCAGGATCTCCAGCTGTGTGGGTGTGAGGGAGAAAACAGTAGAGAGATTGGTTCTATTTGAATGAATGGGGGTTGTATTCTGTAGCTTTTTGAGTATGGTAGTCTGTTCTTGTTCAGAGAGTTATTAACAGTTATTAGCAGTTATTAAGTCCAATGAAAGTATAACGTGTTGTGTGTCTGGTTGTGGGTGTAGTGTTTCTAAGATGGCTGTTATGTGGTGGAAGGTAGCTCCGGGGTAACTGTCAACCTGTATGTGTGGGTCTGTGAAAGATGGAATGTGTGAGAGGTTGGAGTCCCCAAGAAAAAGGGTCCGCTTCCCCACCTCCAGTGACTAGTTTTGTATTTTTTTAATGTGCGTGGGTGTGTGTGTGGTGTTGTGTGCTCTGGGGCGCCAGGCGCTGCTGCAGAGACCCTCTTTGGGATAGAGGTGGATAACTCAGATGTTTGGGGTGGAATCAGCTTTTCACTTTTCATTTGTCCCTTTATCATCATCGTTTTGATATCCACCTCAGTGATTTGGGCTCCCTCTGCTGTTGGTGGGATGTAATGGACTC
>JABUOV010000468.1:0-32004 GCA_025617405.1 Perca schrenkii
CACACAACTGTTATTAAATAACCATATATCAATATTTTTTTTCTGCCTTGTTTTCATGAATCACCTAAACAACTTCTAACTTAATCAAAACCACCAATCAATCAATTTCAGGATTTTAACCATTTAAATGCCAGTCTATGTATTTGACGTATTTCATTATTTATAAAACATTATTAAAAACACAAAAAAGATTTTCTTCCCATATAATGAATAATATGTAGATGGGGCTTTGGTGGTGATAAGAGGCTTGGATATATCAAAGATAAGCAACAAAACTGATTTGATTGCATTAGTATTTTTTATGTAGTTCCAGATACTTGGATACCTTTGGACACCTTCGAGGCAAAAATGTCCCCATTGACTTCCATTATAACCACATGTTTTGATCTCACTGTTTTTACAAGATGCAGATTATGCAAAATAATATGATCCGTTTTATACTGTCTAAACCTTCTAGGTATCATGTGGGAAGAAATGAGTTTAAGAGGGTTGAGTTCCTGCCTGTTAAGCTTAGAGTTGAACAACTTAAACTTAATCATATGTACAGTATTATTAATGGTGTAGCCCCAAAGTATTTGGGATTTAAGATTTTAATGGTACATACTCAACATGCCCATGAGACTAGGGCCAGTGTCTGTTCATGTAAGGTGCCATGTGTGAAGAGCGAAGCCAGAGAATCCTTTTTTTATACAGGAATTATATTATGGAATAGTCTTCCACTTCATATCAAAATGGCAGTAACGAAAAGGGATTTTAGACATAAAGTTAGGGCCTACTTATGGAATAAAATAGAAAATTAGGGGTAAATAAAATCTAGATTGGGGACAGGGAAATGTATTGTTTGGTAGGTTATGGTGTTTTAGCTGGTTTTTTGATGTGTAGTTTTATTTTTTATTGTTTTAATCATAGGACTGTATGTGTTTGCATGTGTTGTATGTCCTGTTCTCTTACATCAGGGACCATGTTGGAAAAAAGTGTTCCCTCAAAGATGTCCAGAGGGTACAAAATGAATCATTTAAATATAAAAGACATGTAAGAGTAAAAAACACTGGATTTAAAAAATTTGACTGAAAAGAAGAATTCCTTCAAAATGTCATGCCATAAGAAGTAACACAGCACAAATGATCACAAAATGAAAAACAAACTTGAGAAAAATGTACAAAATGACCGAAGAGGGCATGAGGGTTAATGCAGAGGCATTATTACTATAATTACCATTATTATGACTCATAATTCTCTATATCTGTGTATCTGTATCCATCTGTATCTAACCAGCGACCACCAAGACCCTGGGTCTGTCTGATGTTTCTAGGGCTGTCCTCGACTAAAGAAATTCTTAGTCGACTAACACTTATAGGATTTAGTCGACTAATAGATTAGTTGATATAATTGACAGAGCTGTGCGCTTTGAGAGGTGGTTAAGACTAGAAAAGCACAATATAAATGTAGTTAATTAACCATCTGTAAAACTGAGTTTCTCCACAATTAATCCTGCAAAAGCACTTTAAATCTTGTGTTTACCATAAATGTGCTCAGAAGTTTCTTGGAAATAAGTAATCAAGCATGAATAAGCATACAAAATGACTATATACTACGGATTAGTCGACTAATCGACTAAATGGTGCCCAAAAGGGAGTTTTCCTTGCACCAAATGGCTTGTCCCTTTCGGATGGCTGACGTGTTGCTTATCACACGTTTACATGCGCAGACGAACCTGATGGTCCCCGTCATTTCCCATCTATTGTAAGCCACTTTAAAGCCTTTGACGATGGCAGCCGTGTGTGTGTGTGTGTGTGTGTGTGTGTGTGTGTGTGTGTGTGTGTGTGTGTGTGTGTGTGTGTGTGTGTGTGTGTGTGTGTGTGTGTGTGTGTGTGTGTGTGTGTGTATCTTTTGAAGGATGCCTTTCATGTCTTTGAACACGTGCTTCAATAAAACATTGTTTCCTGCATGTGCTGTAAACCGGTGCTTATCATTTCAAATGGTTTGTGGGACATGGTGGCCCTGATGACTGGTCTCCCACTATGGACATCCCACAGGCTCCAGGTGGGAACTATAAAAAATATTAATGCAATCAAATCAGTTTTGTTGCTTATCTTTGACATATCCAAGCATCTAATCACCACCAAAGCCCCATCTACATATTATTCATTATATGGAAAAATAATGTTTGTGTTTTTTTGTAATAACAAATGAAATACCTCAAATACATAAATTGACATTTAAAGGGTTACAATCCAAATTCAGTCTGGCTAATATGGAGGTTTGGTTTTTAGAGCAGCCTGCATAAGACTTACAATATGGCTTTAAATAGCAGCCTCAAACTAAGTTGAAATATAGCTTTAAGTTGACATTTCAGCCTTCATTTTTATTTTCCTTCATCAGAATTCTCCAAACTGCAGAGGGACATTAAGGTGTGTGATGCTGGATCCCAGAAGTTGGGGGGTGGGGTGGGGGAGTGGTCTTCATGGAGACAGAGAGCTGGAGACAGAGAGAGATACTAAAGTGTGTCTCTCGTCAGTCGTGGTTCATTGTGGCGCTACAAAGGTATTCCAGGTAAGACGTTTTTGCTACTGTTGTATAACTTCTATTGTGAGATTGTTTTAATTATTCCACTTGTTTAAACGGCTTGTTGGCTGTTCTGTCTTGTCATTATATTAGGCTAGGGCAAACTGTGATTTTTTTTTTCGTAAAGTGTCTCAACGTTTATGTGTTCATATGGCGGTGAGACTAAGATTTCGTGACGGCGAATTGTTAAATTGTTAATTAAATTAAATTAAAATTTTCTTTGCGGGACATGGTAATTGGATGCGTCCAGCTCGGGTTATATGGTATGGTATGGTATTACGGTATTATGTAGCCTACTGTACTGTATTATTTTGTGTTATCATGGTATTCCTTTCTTTATTCCACTAATATTATTTCGGTCTTATTACCGGTGGAATAATAGTCTATTCTGTAATACAGAATCGTCGAAAAATAACGTCAAGGATTTGCCTTATACAAGGCTGCTTATAGTTCAAAACGGCTCTGAGCGCAGCTGCCCCGTCTCGTGTCCACAGAAAACCTGGAGAGTAGGTCATTACGTAATGAACGGCAGACCGAGTCACTAGGCTATATCTTATACTTGTAATAGTTTATATTATAACTTTATTTCTTTCACAAAATATCAGGACTCTTTCAAATTTCAGAGAGATCCGTCATTTGTAACACCGGTTTATGAAATGAAAATCATTTAAGCCTAAAAGCCTAGAATAGAGCCTAATGCCAGGGCTGGTTTCCTTGTAGGTGATGTATATTTTTTTAACTATAATATCAACATTTATTTTTGTGTTATCATGGTATTCCTTTCTTTATTCCACTAATATTATTTCGGTCTTATTACATATATACATACAGTCAGTAGTATGGTTTAATATTTTCCCGAAAATGAGATTCCCGAAATGGCTGGGAAATGGCTGGTTCTTTTTGGTTTGTTGTTAGCCCAAGTAATGTATCGATATCATTCCAATATGCGTTCCCAAAATCCCAAACTGATTTTTTTATATTATTTGTATCATTTTTAGGACTAAAGAACACAGTTTATGTCATATGTGCAGATTTATGTTTTCCTCCGTGGGTGCTCACGGGCGCACACTCTTTAAAAAAAACAGAAGTCAAAGAATGCTTCAGAACGTTAGGAAATGGAGAGCGGCCGACACGAACAAACACACCTATTAACTCGATAACAAAGCCCTAACGTAGTCTATATTTCAACTCAGGTAATATTATTAAAATACATATTTTATTACAGCATTTCGTTTTGTCTTTCATCGAAAAATAACATCAAGGATTTGCCTTATACAAGACTGCTTATAGTTTAAATCGGCCTGAGCGGAGCTCCCCGTCTCGTGTCCACAGCAAACCTGGCAAGTTGCCTAGGTCAGAAATAAGGTTGACATCAGCAGCGCCATAACGTAACGCACGGCGGACTAAGTATAATATTTAGGGATTTTATTCTCGTAATAGCCTATATTATAATTTTATTTCTTTCACAAAATATCACGACTCTTTCAAATTTCAGAGATCCGTTGGGTTTGTAACACCGGTTTATGAAATGAAAATCATTTAGCCTAAAAGCCTAGAATAGAGCCTAATGCCAGGGCTGGTTTTCATTTTTAGTTGATTTCTATTTTTTTAAACTATAATGCCTCATCTATCAACATTTATTTTTTTGTTATCATCATATTCCTTTCTTTATTCCACTAATATCATTTCGGTCTTATTATTATCTGATCACAGGCTGTATTGTTCAAGCGACACGCATTAACTCATAATAAGCCTCAATTCATTTCAAATAATCGGCCACAGCGGAACAGCGGGTCTTTAGGCCTAAGAATTTGTTTAAAAACGCAATTTTCTAATCTTTTGCAGTTGATGATTATTAATGGCAAAGACTAAAAGGGGAAATCTCTCTCTCTCTCTCCCTCTCTCCCTCTCTCCCTCTCTCTCTCTCTCTCAAATGTATAAAATGACAAGGAGTAAATACATCTGATGTAACAACAATACTACAAGAAAACATTATAAGTATGATATAAATGCAGATACTAAAAAACTTCTGTGCCGTTCCCTCAGAGGGTACATTGAAACAGTATATAAAAAAATACAAATAACTAAATTAATAAATTAGAAAAGAAATGATAATCTATACAGTTCTCTATTTATTGTTCCTTGTATTGTGGCAGGAGAAGACATATTTAGCTGCTAGCCTTGCCGTGTTTTTATCTTCCCCTAATAAAAAAGGAAGCTTTTTGTCCTCAGTATAGTTAGTGAAGCCTGGTATATGTTTTCGAATTTTTGGAAATATTTGGTTCTTAAGCTTTCATACTTGGGACATGTACATAGGAGATGTAATTCTGTTTGGATATCCTGGTGGCAGTGTGCACATACTCGTTCCTCTCTTGGTCTCTACACTTGTAAATCTCTCTCTGGATTTTAACTCTTTAATTGCCAATTTCATAAATGATGTCACAGATTTGGGAAAAAAAACACACAACATTACTGATTTTCAATATATAAAGGTGCATTGTTAGTTTTTGTGCAGGATTAGATTTTAACTTCAACTAGTCTGTATTTCTCACCATCAAAAGGCAGCAGATGTATAAATACACTTCCCCTCTTTAAAATCCTGATTTTTTTTTAGAAAATTTAGTAGTTTTGATCAGGACTGAGGTTGATTAATAGATATATGCAAAAAAAGATTATCTGATACATTTTTACAGCAGTTTAAAGTAGTGGCTGTTTTCAGCCACAAACATAACGAAAGGGTAGTGCATTTGAACAGTCCACAAGGGTTAAGATGTGACCCAATGACTGGAAATTAATTATCTCCTTTTGAAGTTCTTGAAAGATCTCCTCAGTGTAATAGGGGGAGTTTGAGGGTTGGATATAGATTGCACATAAATATATATCTCTGGTGCTATTAACTATACATCTGTTACTTTTTATCCAAAGGTGAGTTTTCCATTTTCACTGGTGAAATAGCATTTTTATATTGTGCTTCATGCCAAATTAATGTCCCCCCTGAATCTCTTCCATTTTTAACATTTTGTTTTGTTACAGAAGGTAGAGAAAATTCAATGTACTTATTAGGACAATTATATGGTAAATATGAATGGTTTCATGTAGTTTAATGTTTACTAAATTATTTACACTTTTTACAAATTCAGAATCTATAGTTGTATCCCCAAAAGTTGTAGAGTACAAACCCTGGATATTCCAACTACTAATTGATAATGACATTCGTCTAGATACAGGATCTGTGTTTCACGTAGAAATATTCAATAAAAAAAAAGAAATCAAATCCTTCTTGGTTTGTTTGGTTGTACGGTTGTTGTGGTTGTTTTGTGTAAGGGGGCTGCTGAGGGTACATCTGCTGAGTAGGATGACGTCTGCGTGGGTGAAGAGAGTTTCCTGATTGAGTGGAGGTTCTTCTGCGGTCAGGGGTGGGTGTGGATGTGCCTCGGCCTAGGGCTGTGTCTTTGAGGCTCTTTGCAAATAGCCCCACAGCTCTCTCACTGAGGTGGATTAGAACATTGACAGCATTAAGGAAGACAGTAACATGAAAAACCGCATGTACACATTCACTTACACACACACATTCACTTACACACACACACACACACACACACACACACACACACACACAGTCACTTACACACACACACACAGTCACTTACACACACACACAGTCACTTACACACACACAGTCACTTACACACACACAGTCACACACACACACACACACATAGAATTTATAGAAGACAATTATAGAAAATATCCTTTTCTTATCTGTTCAAACTTTGGACAGTATAGGGACTGGTTTCAGGGCTGAACTCGTGGGTTGTGATTGCTTGAAACTTGGATTTCAGATGTATCCAGAATTTTAGTGATCTTTTTTGTACATTTAAAGCCAATGGGAATCTGCCTAATTCTGCCCTGCATGCATTTGTGGGTGTTTTCCTTTGGACCCTGAGAATATTTCTTATAAGTTCTGCATGCAGGGATTCTATGGGGTGTTTATCCCATCTAGTGTAGTCAAGGTGTGTGCGTGCGTGTGCGTGTGTGTGTGTGTGTGTGTGTGTGTATATCTGTATGTGTGGTTACTACTGATAAGGTAAATGATTTCGCAATATTATTATATTTCAGTTTTCTAAGCCAACAAACTGCTTACTGCATTACGCTTTATTACTTCAAGGCATAAATGAAATCTTAAAACATACCGTTTTGTACATTAAGAAAAGGCCGCCTTCACCCCCCTCCCTCTCCCCATCTATCATTTGATCTGCTGGAGAGTGGTATATTAGTGCAATCCTGTGGACGTGCGCAGGTACTGCACGTAAAGCTGAATAGCTGTTTTAATCAAACAAATCTGTGTGTGTGTGTGTGTGTGTGTGTGTGTGTGTGTGTGTGTGTGTGTGTGTGTGTGTCTCTGTATGTATGTCTGAGAGTGAGTGAGTGAGTGAGTGAGTGAGTGAGTGAGTGAGTGAGTGAGTGAGTGAGTGAGTGAGTGAGTGAGTGAGTGAGATGTCATCCTGGGATAGAGTCCAGTACTTGGATGGGAATGCGAAGTCAGGGACCAGACCAGTTTCACACGGATGTGTTTCTATACAGGAAACCCTAACTGCTGGTTTTCCCACTCGATATTTAGAGAGGCGGGAGGGAGGGAAAGGCCGACACGAAGAGAGAGGAGAATACAGGAAACACAGATAGTTGAAAAGACAGCGTGTGATCCACGAATGGTGGCTTGTTTACACACTAAAGACAGATTGATTGATGATATGTTTTTTCTCTCATTAATGCATCTTTCATCAATTCCTCTGCCACAAACAAACACACTGGAAGAGAGCAGCCACGTGGACTGAACAGATGAGACAGTATTTATCTTTCTAAAATGAAAGCTGACGAATAAACAAGTGGGCTTACCGTCCTGCAGGCCAGCTCGACATGCTCGGGTGTGGAGCAGCTGTCGTAACCTTTAAACTTGTCCTTGGCGTCTTTGAGGAGGCCGTCTAGGCTGTTCTGGAGGTAGGCCCTGTACCCCTCCAGCCGTCGCGACAGCAGCGCCTGCTCCACATAAGAGTTCCTGCAGCGATTCATCGCCTCTGGGATCTGGGGGAAAGGAGGAGGATGAGGGTCAGGCCTCACCTTTCCATTGTGTTGCTGGAGCCGCCACAGTGCATGATGGTTACATGGGTTTGATTTTGAACATTTTTATTTGGATTTTGTTTAAGAAGGGAGAATGATTTGATTTATTTGTAAGCCTTTTGGGTCCTTTGATGTCCTATGATAAGAGTGATCAGCACTAAGTCTCTACTTAATGTTTGGTGTTTGTCAGGCATCCCTGCCCTGATTACATTAATGCCCCTTTAATTAATGGAAGATTGTATTAAGCGTAGCTTGAATAAGGATGGAAACACACCACGTTTTGTGCGGGACCTCATCAGTGGCCTTTTAAGGCTGTATGAAATGGCAATGTTGGGGAGGAAAAGAGAAAAAAGGCCGTTGGCTTGTCTAGCCTGAAAATTTTCCATTAGCCTTCACCACTATTAAACAGAGGCGCCTTGTCTTGCTTTCAAAAGAACACCATCACTCTGTTTTGTCCTAAGTTATAACTATTCTCCCCTACTCCCGCTTTCTGTCCTTTATGAACACATGAACACACACACACACATGAACACACACACACACACACACACACACACACACACACACACACACACACACACACACACACACACACACACACACACACACACACACACACACACACACACACACACACACACACACACACACACACACAGTAATCTTGATCCAGAAAGAAACCATTTGTGAACCTATTGCTTCACCATTGTGAAACAACTGTTTCCCTCAATTGTATTTCAATCATACTAGTTTTTAGGGATCTGGCAGTCCCAGCGTCGGGGATAAAGCATTCTTCATCAGGCCCTGTAGTAACATGAGCTGTGTAATGCAAGTTGTCAGGTTTTTCCTGCAGTCAGAGGCAGGGCTGATCACAGACGCTGCCTCAGTGAGGTCATTTTAGCACCGCTGTGACACATACTGACTAGGTGGATATCAGGTTTTTTTTTCAATTCACTGCTCCATCTTATGTAACACCCAGTTAAAAAAATTCAGGGATGATTATATGCCTGATTGTAGCTGTCCGAACATTGAAATATGGGACTCCAGTAGCTTAAAGAAAAAGCTTTTTCCCTCTTAGTTGTGGAAAACTAAACTGAAAACCGTACCTAAAGCTAAATGACATGACTGGCAGGGACTTTGACGGTGTGTGTACACTGCAATTACAAGTTTATATACAAATCTGTCCATATGTGTGTGTTTATTTGTGTACTTTATGTTACCTGGTCAAGGCACTGGCTGCTTAAATAGCGCATGGCCTACTGAATGCCCTGAGGGAGAGGCTGGCCTGTCCGCTGGACGATGACTTTTAGTGGCACACCGAACACATTAACGGACCTTGATCCGCTTCATAAACCTTGGCACAGCCCTGCAACATACACACACAAGAAAAGACACCCCATCTCATCAATACATGCTACACATTGCCTTTATAGAATTTAAACAATTTAGTTGTAAAAGGATTTCTTTAAAAAGGTCAAAAAAGTTGTGACATGTCTTCATACAGGGAAAGAGAAGGAGAAAGCACAAATTGAGATGCGATATTCAATCCCACAGGACTTCATGTTCTGTATTTATCCTGATAGGGATGCGTATTTAAATTTTTTGTCCTGACCGACAGCCCGCCCATGTTAACCGCTTATTAACCGTTAACAATCAGCCGACTAAGTCCAAGTCCACCCTTCTGGGAGAGTTAGCAACCACATCAATTATTTTAGCTGCGTGGTTGTCAGCTGTGGGTTTGCCGGACATACACTGTGTTAGTAGGAAGTAGGGCTGGGCGATATGCCCTCAAAAAAATCCCTGATTTTTTTCACAAAAAATCTAATTCATGATTTAAATCGATTCTGTGTGTGTGTGTGTCTCTGTGTGTGTGTGTGTGTGTGTGTGTGTGTGTGTCTCTGTGTGTGTGTGTGTGTGTGTGTGTGTGTGTGTACACATTAAGAAACGGCGACATTCGCCCCTTCCTCTCTACATCTCTCAAAAATCTATCATTCTGATCTGCTGGAGAGTGGTGTAATAGTGCCACCCTGTGGACGTGCGTAGGTACTGCACACCAAGCTGAATAACTGTTTTACAGTTTTTTCGATTGCTAAACGACAGTGTGCACAACAGAAGTCACATGTGCAAAACTCTAACTACAGTCTGCACAGCAGCAGTTCATGTGGACCAAACTCTAGTTCGTTTTCATTGCTTGAACACAGTTTTCAAAACTCTACACACTTATCCCATGACTTTAACCACAACGTGCACAACACTGTAGATTTACAGCACTTTGTTCAAATGCTAACACACTGCTGTCAAAACTGTAAACCACACATTCAAAACAGAATAGATTTCAGTCTGGTGCCTATCAAACACTGCTGATTGGAATTTTAGCTGAAAGCCTAAGCAGGTGTCTTGTTTTAGACTAGTTAGTGAACATATATGGTATTTATAAAGAGAAAGCTCAGAAAGCCTTTTTTTGTATACAAACACCAAATAAGAATGAAACAATTCTACACTGTACCGTTTGAGAGAAACAGGTAAAAGAGCAAAGATACCAATATGTCCAGGTAAGATGTCTGAGGTTATATACACAGCTATAAAAAAAGTGAAAAACACTATATCTTTACAACAGTAAAACTGTGTTCTTACTGTTTTTCAGAAAGTAATGGAGGTGAAAGCAATAGAAACACCACATTCATTAGTATTTAGAGATGATGCAGACATCCAATGTGATGAAGAAAACTTGCCACATGATGCTGGAGAGAGACAGGATTAGTATTCTTTGGTACGGTTATGTACCTTTAGTTTTTTTCCCACAGTAATTCCATAAATTACTAGAGACAAAATACTTTATTGAAGAAAACTGCTGATTTTCATTCCTTCTTTTTTACCTTATGTACAAATTTGGTATGCTATACAATCTATAAAACTATTGAGTAGTGTCAAGTCACTCAAATTGTTCAAACTATAAAGATGAAAAAGTTTGTAATTTGTGTATTGGTGCTTGATGCTAGTGTTTTTACCCTCAGTGTGTTCTGAGTGACAGTGTGTGTTATCTCAGTGAGGCTTGTTCATAGTGTTTGGCTGCACTGAGCCTGTTTTGCAGCTGATGTGAACTGTTTAGCAGACTGTAGTTAGAGTTTTGCACATGGGACTCCAGTTGTGCCCACTGTCGTTTAGCGATCGAAAAAAACTGTAATCGAACAATGCTGTTTGAAGTGTGTGTCTCTGTGTGTGTGTGTGTGTGTGTGTGTGTGTGTGTGTGTGTGTCTCTGTCTGTGTGTGTGTGTGTGTGTGTGTGTGTGTGTGTGTGTGTGTCTCTGTCTGTGTGTGTGTGTGTGTGTGTCTCTGTGTCTGTATGTCTCTGTGTGTCTCTGTGTGTGTCTCTGTGTCTGTATGTCTCTGTGTGTGTGTGTGTGTGTGTGTGTGTGTGTGTGTGTGTGTGTGTGTGTGTGTGTGTGTGTGTGTGTGTGTGTGTGTGTGTGTGTGTGTGTGTGTGTGTGTGTATGTCTCTGTGTGTGTGTGTGTGTGCGTGTGTACATTCTATATCTCAGTACAATAAGCAGAGCTTTTGACAAATGTCGACATGTTGCATTGTGTGTGTGTGTGTGTGTCTCTGTCTGTGTGTGTGTGTGTGTGTCTGTGTGTGTGTGTGTGTCTCTGTGTGTGTGTGTCTCTGTGTCTGTATGTGTCTCTGTGTCTGTGTGTCTCTGTGTGTCTCTGTGTGTGTGTGTGTGTGTGTGTGTGTCTGTGTCTGTATGTCTCTGTGTGTCTCTGTGTCTGTGTGTGTCTCTGTGTGTGTGTGTGTGTGTGTGTGTGTCTGTGTCTGTATGTCTCTGTGTGTCTCTGTGTGTGTGTGTGTCTCTGTGTGTGTGTGTGTGTGTGTGTGTGTCTGTGTCTGTATGTCTCTGTGTGTGTGTGTGTGTGTGTGTGTGTGTGTGTGTGTGTGTGTGTGTGTGTGTGTGTGTGTGTGTGTGTGTGTGTGTGTGTGTGTGTGTGTGTCTGTATGTCTGTGTGTGTGTGTGTGCGTGTGTACATTCTATATCTCAGTACAATAAGCAGAGCTTTTGACAAATGTCGACATGTTGCATTTTGAATGCAAACCCCTATACTTGAGATTTTGGTAGGAACTCTCCATTTTGGAATTATTTCAGTGAGTAGGGCTGTGGCTCCTACACTGGCTGACAGTAATCTTGATCCAGAAAGAAACTATTTGTGAAACAATGTTGCTTCACCATTGTGAAACAACTGTTTCCCTCAATTGTATTTCAATCATACTAGTTTTTAGGGATCTGGCAGTCCCAGCGTCGGGGATAAAGCATTCTTCATCAGGCCCTGTAGTAACATGAGCTGTGTAATGCAAGTTGTCAGGTTTCCTGCAGTCAGAGGCAGGGCTGATCACAGACGCTGCCTCAGTGAGGTCATTTTAGCACCGCTGTGATTAACAAATGTGGTTTTGTTAGATGCATTGTTACGAGAAATTCTCAATCCATCAGGTGTTGAGGTTAAGCCAATGTTAAAAGTGCACATTAAACATTAAAGTTTTGATTCTCCCCCCCGCTCGCTATAAAATCAATCTGCATATGACAAATAACTGACAAGATCACACACACACATACACAGGACATGTATAACATTATGATTATTCATGCCAATTTGATGCAAATTCATTTGAGTGTTTCCCTACCAATGTATTGGGGGGGCGCCCTCTGTAAAAGAATGACAAAATCATATGCTATGTATTCAACGAATTATATAATTATGCTATCAACAACTAAACGGATGCGTGAGATAAAGCTGTTTTCACACATACAGGTAATTCACCTCTCGTTCCTCAGTAAAAGTTCAATTCATTTTGACTTTAGTTGTTTAGTAGTTTGACTTGCTCCTGTTTCACCTGTTGCTGAGTAACGTACACTAACATGCCATGATCTCATAGCATACCTGTAGCAAGCTCCATGGTAGTAACTAGCGGTAAAAAAAGAGGAGCTCCGTGCTATAAAGCGGCAATTGCTACTTCGCTGTTTGAACGCATGTTTTAAATAGCGTTACAGAAATTAATAAACAAATGGTGTAGGCTGTGTGGCGCACCACATCACATTAGCTAGTCTATGGGTGGGAAACCGTGTCTTACCTTTCGTGTGTAGCAACAGGACACATTGGGAAAGCTCCTCTCTCCAAATCCAAGCTATCCACGCTAACTAGCTACCATGGGTGTGCACCGCTTTAATCTGCCGGTGTGGAACGCTCGCGACAGACTGTCAGTTCCGCTTTGTCGCGCTCACGATAATATTATATTACATACACTATTATATTATTGTACACATATATTGTTACAGGAAACTGACCTCATAGTTTTTTTTCCGTCTTTGGTTTAAATCGGGAACGTGAAACGTGGAACGTATGCTTTACCGCACGGACACACGCCTTGTGATTGATGGTTTAAGTGAATTGAATAGGTATACAGAGACATACATGCTCATCATGAAGTTAATAGTCAAGTGGTTAGTGTTTTGCTCTCTATACCAGATAGTTGTGTGATCGATTCCAGCTTTAGAAGTTGTTTTTTCAAACGAGAAAATATTTTTGATTACAAGGTTTTCAAGGCAGATATTCATATATATATATATATATATATATATATAAACACCACACTGTCATTAGTGGCACACAAGACCTTCACATAAATCGATATCCCAGCTGTCAGCTGCTGGCTTCTGGTGTTATAGCACCCCCATGTGGCGAACATTGGTAACTACATGCAGAGGTGTAGAACTTGATATGTGTTTTATTTTAAAATTTTTCAAAGTAGATATTTTTATAGTCATTGCATATCTCACAACGGAATTAAGATGACATGAAAGATAAAACGTGACATAGTCAGCAACGGTAAATAGATAAATATATAGTATAAAAATAGAATAAACATATTGTGACTGTTACTTGTTATATTCTACGTTCCTCAAAGTAGCCACCCATTGCTTTTTTTTATTAATAATATGTCTATCTCTGTGTGTGTGTGTGTGTGTGTGTGTGTGTGTGTGTGTGTGTGTGTGTGTGTGTGTGTGTGTGTGTGTGTGTGTGTGTGTGTGTGTGTCTGTCTGTGTGTCTCTGTCTGTGTGTCTGTGTGTCTGTGTGTGTGTGTGTGTGTGTGTGTGTGTGTACACATTAAGAAACGGCGACATTCGCCCCTTCCTCTCCACATCTCTCAAAAATCTATCATTCTGATCTGCTGGAGAGTGGTGTAATAGTGCCACCCTGTGGACGTGCGTAGGTACTGCACGCCAAGCTGAATAACTGTTTTACAGTTTTTTCGATTGCTAAACGACAGTGTGCACAACAGAAGTCACATGTGCAAAACTCTAACTACAGTCTGCACAGCAGCAGTTCATGTGGACCAAACTCTAGTTCGTTTTCATTGCTTGAACACAGTTTTCAAAACTCTACACACTTATCCCATGACTTTAACCACAACGTGCACAACACTGTAGATTTACAGCACTTTGTTCAAATGCTAACACACTGCTGTCAAAACTGTAAACCACACATTCAAAACAGAATAGATTTCAGTCTGGTGCCTATCAAACACTGCTGATTGGAATTTTAGCTGAAAGCCTAAGCAGGTGTCTTGTTTTAGACTAGTTAGTGAACATATATGGTATTTATAAAGAGAAAGCTCAGAAAGCCTTTTTTTGTATACAAACACCAAATAAGAATGAAACAATTCTACACTGTACCGTTTGAGAGAAACAGGTAAAAGAGCAAAGATACCAATATGTCCAGGTAAGATGTCTGAGGTTATGTACACAGCTATAAAAAAAGTGAAAAACACTATATCTTTACAACAGTAAAACTGTGTTCTTACTGTTTTCAGAAAGTAATGGAGGTGAAAGCAATAGAAACACCACATTCATTAGTATTTAGAGATGATGCAGACATCCAATGTGATGAAGAAAACTTGCCACATGATGCTGGAGAGAGACAGGATTAGTATTCTTTGGTACGGTTATGTACCTTTAGTTTTTTTTCCCACAGTAATTCCATAAATTACTAGAGACAAAATACTTTATTGAAGAAAACTGCTGATTTTCATTCCTTCTTTTTTACCTTATGTACAAATTTGGTATGCTATACAATCTATAAAACTATTGAGTAGTGTCAAGTCACTCAAATTGTTCAAACTATAAAGATGAAAAAGTTTGTAATTTGTGTATTGGTGCTTGATGCTAGTGTTTTTACCCTCAGTGTGTTCTGAGTGACAGTGTGTGTTATCTCAGTGAGGCTTGTTCATAGTGTTTGGCTGCACTGAGCCTGTTTTGCAGCTGATGTGAACTGTTTAGCAGACTGTAGTTAGAGTTTTGCACATGGGACTCCAGTTGTGCCCACTGTCGCTTAGCGATCGAAAAAAACTGTAATCGAACAATGCTGTTTGAAGTGTGTGTCTCTGTGTGTGTGTGTGTGTGTGTGTGTGTGTGTGTGTGTGTGTGTGTGTGTGTGTGTGTGTGTGTCTGTCTGTGTGTGTGTGTGTGTCTGTGTGTGTGTGTGTCTCTGTGTGTGTGTGTCTCTGTGTCTGTATGTGTCTCTGTGTGTGTGTGTGTGTGTGTGTGTGTGTGTGTGTGTGTGTGTGTGTGTGTGTGTGTGTCTGTCTCTGTCTGTGTGTGTGTGTGTCTGTGTGTGTGTGTGTGTGTGCTCTGTGTGTGTGTGTCTCTGTGTCTGTATGTGTCTCTGTGTGTGTGTGTGTGTGTGTGTGTGTGTCTCTGTATGTGTCTCTGTGTGTGTCTCTGTGTGTGTGTCTCTGTGTGTGTGTGTGTGTGTGTGTGTGTGTGTGTGTGTGTGTGTGTGTCTGTGTGTGTGTGTCTGTATGTGTGTGTGTGTGTGTGTGTGTGTGTGTGTGTGTGTGTGTGTGTGTGTGTGTGTGTGTGTGTGTGTCTGTGTGTGTGTGTGTGTGTGTGTGTGTGTGTGTGTGTGTACACATTAAGAAACGGCGACATTCGCCCCTTCCTCTCTACATCTCTCAAAAATCTATCATTCTGATCTGCTGGAGAGTGGTGTAATAGTGCCACCCTGTGGACGTGCGTAGGTACTGCACGCCAAGCTGAATAACTGTTTTACAGTTTTTTCGATTGCTAAACGACAGTGTGCACAACAGAAGTCACATGTGCAAAACTCTAACTACAGTCTGCACAGCAGCAGTTCATGTGGACCAAACTCTAGTTCGTTTTCATTGCTTGAACACAGTTTTCAAAACTCTACACACTTATCCCATGACTTTAACCACAACGTGCACAACACTGTAGATTTACAGCACTTTGTTCAAATGCTAACACACTGCTGTCAAAACTGTAAACCACACATTCAAAACAGAATAGATTTCAGTCTGGTGCCTATCAAACACTGCTGATTGGAATTTTAGCTGAAAGCCTAAGCTGGTGTCTTGTTTTAGACTAGTTAGTGAACATATATGGTATTTATAAAGAGAAAGCCTTTTTTTGTATACAAACACCAAATAAGAATGAAACAATTCTACACTGTACCGTTTGAGAGAAACAGGTAAAAGAGCAAAGATACCAATATGTCCAGGTAAGATGTCTGAGGTTATGTACACAGCTATAAAAAAAGTGAAAAACACTATATCTTTACAACAGTAAAACTGTGTTCTTACTGTTTTTCAGAAAGTAATGGAGGTGAAAGCAATAGAAACACCACATTCATTAGTATTTAGAGATGATGCAGACATCCAATGTGATGAAGAAAACTTGCCACATGATGCTGGAGAGAGACAGGATTAGTATTCTTTGGTACGGTTATGTACCTTTAGTTTTTTTCCCACAGTAATTCCATAAATTACTAGAGACAAAATACTTTATTGAAGAAAACTGCTGATTTTCATTCCTTCTTTTTTACCTTATGTACAAATTTGGTATGCTATACAATCTATAAAACTATTGAGTAGTGTCAAGTCACTCAAATTGTTCAAACTATAAAGATGAAAAAGTTTGTAATTTGTGTATTGGTGCTTGATGCTAGTGTTTTTACCCTCAGTGTGTTCTGAGTGACAGTGTGTGTTATCTCAGTGAGGCTTGTTCATAGTGTTTGGCTGCACTGAGCCTGTTTTGCAGCTGATGTGAACTGTTTAGCAGACTGTAGTTAGAGTTTTGCACATGGGACTCCAGTTGTGCCCACTGTCGTTTAGCGATCGAAAAAAACTGTAATCGAACAATGCTGTTTGAAGTGTGTGTCTCTGTGTGTGTGTGTGTGTGTGTGTGTGTGTGTGTGCTCTGTCTGTGTGTGTGTGTGTGTCTGTGTGTGTGTGTGTGTGTGTGTGTGTGTGTGTGTGTGTGTGTGTGTGTGTGTGTGTGTGTGTGTGTGTGTGTGTGTGTCTCTGTCTGTGTGTGTGTGTGTGTGTGTGTGTGTGTGTGTGTGTGTGTGTGTGTGTGTCTCTGTGTGTGTGTCTCTGTGTCTGTGTGTCTCTGTCTGTGTGTGTGTGTGTGTGTGTGTGTGTGTGTGTGTGTGTGTGTGTGTGTGTGTGTGTGTGTGTGTGTGTGTGTGTGTGTGTGTGTGTGTGTGTGTGTGTGTGTGTCTCTGTGTGTGTGTCTCTGTATGTGTCTCTGTGTCTGTGTGTCTCTGTGTGTGTGTGTGTGTCTCTGTGTGTGTGTGTGTGTGTGTGTGTGTCTGCGTGTGTGTCTCTGTGTCTGTGTGTCTGTGTGTGTGTGTGTGTGTGTGTGTGTGTGTGTGTGTGTGTGTGTGTGTGTGTGTGTGTGTGTGTGTGTGTGTCTGTATGTGTCTCTGTCTGTGTGTGTGTCTGTGTGTGTGTGTGTGTGTGTCTGTGTGTGTCTCTGTATGTGTCTCTGTGTCTGTATGTCTCTGTGTGTGTGTGTGTGTCTCTGTGTGTGTGTGTGTGTGTCTCTGTGTGTGTGTCTGCGTGTGTGTCTCTGTGTCTGTATGTCTCTGTGTGTGTGTGTGTGTGTGTGTGTCTCTGTGTGTGTCTCTGTGTGTGTGTGTGTGTGTGTGTGTGTGTGTGTGTGTGTGTGTGTCTCTGTATGTGTCTCTGTGTGTGTGTGTGTGTGTGTGTGTGTGTGTGTGTGTGTGTGTGTGTGTGTGTGTGTGTGTGTGTGTGTGTGTACACATTAAGAAACGGCGACATTCACCCCTTCCTCTCTACATCTCTCAAAAATCTATCATTCTGATCTGCTGGAGAGTGGTGTAATAGTGCCACCCTGTGGACGTGCGTAGGTACTGCACGCCAAGCTGAATAACTGTTTTACAGTTTTTTCGATTGCTAAACGACAGTGTGCACAACAGAAGTCACATGTGCAAAACTCTAACTACAGTCTGCACAGCAGCAGTTCATGTGGACCAAACTCTAGTTCGTTTTCATTGCTTGAACACAGTTTTCAAAACTCTACACACTTATCCCATGACTTTAACCACAACGTGCACAACACTGTAGATTTACAGCACTTTGTTCAAATGCTAACACACTGCTGTCAAAACTGTAAACCACACATTCAAAACAGAATAGATTTCAGTCTGGTGCCTATCAAACACTGCTGATTGGAATTTTAGCTGAAAGCCTAAGCTGGTGTCTTGTTTTAGACTAGTTAGTGAACATATATGGTATTTATAAAGAGAAAGCTCAGAAAGCCTTTTTTTGTATACAAACACCAAATAAGAATGAAACAATTCTACACTGTACCGTTTGAGAGAAACAGGTAAAAGAGCAAAGATACCAATATGTCCAGGTAAGATGTCTGAGGTTATATACACAGCTATAAAAAAAGTGAAAAACACTATATCTTTACAACAGTAAAACTGTGTTCTTACTGTTTTTCAGAAAGTAATGGAGGTGAAAGCAATAGAAACACCACATTCATTAGTATTTAGAGATGATGCAGACATCCAATGTGATGAAGAAAACTTGCCACATGATGCTGGAGAGAGACAGGATTAGTATTCTTTGGTACGGTTATGTACCTTTAGTTTTTTTTCCCACAGTAATTCCATAAATTACTAGAGACAAAATACTTTATTGAAGAAAACTGCTGATTTTCATTCCTTCTTTTTTACCTTATGTACAAATTTGGTATGCTATACAATCTATAAAACTATTGAGTAGTGTCAAGTCACTCAAATTGTTCAAACTATAAAGATGAAAAAGTTTGTAATTTGTGTATTGGTGCTTGATGCTAGTGTTTTTACCCTCAGTGTGTTCTGAGTGACAGTGTGTGTTATCTCAGTGAGGCTTGTTCATAGTGTTTGGCTGCACTGAGCCTGTTTTGCAGCTGATGTGAACTGTTTAGCAGACTGTAGTTAGAGTTTTGCACATGGGACTCCAGTTGTGCCCACTGTCGTTTAGCGATCGAAAAAAACTGTAATCGAACAATGCTGTTTGAAGTGTGTGTCTCTGTGTGTGTGTGTGTGTGTGTGTGTGTGTGTGTGTGTGTGTGTGTGTGTGTGTGTGTGTGTGTGTGTGTGTGTGTGTGTGTGTGTGTGTGTGTGTGTGTCTCTGTGTGTGTGTGTCTCTGTGTCTGTATGTGTCTCTGTGTGTGTGTGTGTGTGTGTGTGTGTGTGTGTGTGTGTGTGTGTGTGTGTGTGTGTGTCTGTGTCTGTGTGTGTGTGTGTGTGTGTGTGTGTGTGTGTGTGTGTGTGTGTGTGTGTGTCTCTGTGTCTGTGTGTGTGTCTGTGTGTGTGTGTGTGTGTGTGTGTGTGTCTGTGTGTGTGTCTGTGTGTGTGTCTCTGTGTGTGTGTGTCTCTGTGTCTGTGTGTCTGTGTGTGTGTGTGTGTGTGTGTGTGTGTGTGTGTGTGTGTGTGTCTGTGTGTGTGTGTGTCTGTGTGTGTGTGTCTGTGTGTGTGTGTGTGTGTGTGTGTGTGTGTGTCTCTGTGTGTGTCTGTGTGTGTGTGTGTGTGTGTGTGTGTGTGTGTGTGTGTGTGTGTGTGTACACATTAAGAAACGGCGACATTCGCCCCTTCCTCTCTACATCTCTCAAAAATCTATCATTCTGATCTGCTGGAGAGTGGTGTAATAGTGCCACCCTGTGGACGTGCGTAGGTACTGCACGCCAAGCTGAATAACTGTTTTACAGTTTTTTCGATTGCTAAACGACAGTGTGCACAACAGAAGTCACATGTGCAAAACTCTAACTACAGTCTGCACAGCAGCAGTTCATGTGGACCAAACTCTAGTTCGTTTTCATTGCTTGAACACAGTTTTCAAAACTCTACACACTTATCCCATGACTTTAACCACAACGTGCACAACACTGTAGATTTACAGCACTTTGTTCAAATGCTAACACACTGCTGTCAAAACTGTAAACCACACATTCAAAAACAGAATAGATTTCAGTCTGGTGCCTATCAAACACTGCTGATTGGAATTTTAGCTGAAAGCCTAAGCTGGTGTCTTGTTTTAGACTAGTTAGTGAACATATATGGTATTTATAAAGAGAAAGCTCAGAAAGCCTTTTTTTGTATACAAACACCAAATAAGAATGAAACAATTCTACACTGTACCGTTTGAGAGAAACAGGTAAAAGAGCAAAGATACCAATATGTCCAGGTAAGATGTCTGAGGTTATGTACACAGCTATAAAAAAAAGTGAAAAAACACTATATCTTTACAACAGTAAAACTGTGTTCTTACTGTTTTTTCAGAAAGTAATGGAGGTGAAAGCAATAGAAACACCACATTCATTAGTATTTAGAGATGATGCAGACATCCAATGTGATGAAGAAAACTTGCCACATGATGCTGGAGAGAGACAGGATTAGTATTCTTTGGTACGGTTATGTACCTTTAGTTTTTTTCCCACAGTAATTCCATAAATTACTAGAGACAAAATACTTTATTGAAGAAAACTGCTGATTTTCATTCCTTCTTTTTTACCTTATGTACAAATTTGGTATGCTATACAATCTATAAAACTATTGAGTAGTGTCAAGTCACTCAAATTGTTCAAACTATAAAGATGAAAAAGTTTGTAATTTGTGTATTGGTGCTTGATGCTAGTGTTTTTACCCTCAGTGTGTTCTGAGTGACAGTGTGTGTTATCTCAGTGAGGCTTGTTCATAGTGTTTGGCTGCACTGAGCCTGTTTTGCAGCTGATGTGAACTGTTTAGCAGACTGTAGTTAGAGTTTTGCACATGGGACTCCAGTTGTGCCCACTGTCGTTTAGCGATCGAAAAAAACTGTAATCGAACAATGCTGTTTGAAGTGTGTGTCTCTGTGTGTGTGTGTGTGTGTGTGTGTGTGTGTGTGTGTGTGTGTGTGTGTGTGTGTGTGTGTGTCTGTGTGTGTGTCTCTGTCTGTGTGTGTGTGTGTCTGTGTGTGTGTGTGTGTGTGTCTCTGTGTGTGTGTGTGTGTGTGTGTGTGTGTGTGTGTGTGTGTGTGTGTCTCTGTGTGTGTGTCTGTGTGTGTGTCTCTGTCTGTGTGTGTGTGTGTGTGTGTGTGTGTGTGTGTGTGTGTGTGTGTGTGTGTGTGTGTGTGTGTGTGTGTGTACACATTAAGAAACGGCGACATTCGCCCCTTCCTCTCTACATCTCTCAAAAATCTATCATTCTGATCTGCTGGAGAGTGGTGTAATAGTGCCACCCTGTGGACGTGCGTAGGTACTGCACGCCAAGCTGAATAACTGTTTTACAGTTTTTTCGATTGCT
The DNA here is from genome assembly GCA_025617405.1 of Perca schrenkii. NCBI lineage: Eukaryota > Metazoa > Chordata > Actinopteri > Perciformes > Percidae > Perca > Perca schrenkii. The sequence continues at coordinate 21,325 of JABUOV010000468.1, forward strand.
AAACGACAGTGTGCACAACAGAAGTCACATGTGCAAAACTCTAACTACAGTCTGCACAGCAGCAGTTCATGTGGACCAAACTCTAGTTCGTTTTCATTGCTTGAACACAGTTTTCAAAACTCTACACACTTATCCCATGACTTTAACCACAACGTGCACAACACTGTAGATTTACAGCACTTTGTTCAAATGCTAACACACTGCTGTCAAAACTGTAAACCACACATTCAAAACAGAATAGATTTCAGTCTGGTGCCTATCAAACACTGCTGATTGGAATTTTAGCTGAAAGCCTAAGCTGGTGTCTTGTTTTAGACTAGTTAGTGAACATATATGGTATTTATAAAGAGAAAGCTCAGAAAGCCTTTTTTTGTATACAAACACCAAATAAGAATGAAACAATTCTACACTGTACCGTTTGAGAGAAACAGGTAAAAGAGCAAAGATACCAATATGTCCAGGTAAGATGTCTGAGGTTATATACACAGCTATAAAAAAAGTGAAAAACACTATATCTTTACAACAGTAAAACTGTGTTCTTACTGTTTTTCAGAAAGTAATGGAGGTGAAAGCAATAGAAACACCACATTCATTAGTATTTAGAGATGATGCAGACATCCAATGTGATGAAGAAAACTTGCCACATGATGCTGGAGAGAGACAGGATTAGTATTCTTTGGTACGGTTATGTACCTTTAGTTTTTTTTCCCACAGTAATTCCATAAATTACTAGAGACAAAATACTTTATTGAAGAAAACTGCTGATTTTCATTCCTTCTTTTTTACCTTATGTACAAATTTGGTATGCTATACAATCTATAAAACTATTGAGTAGTGTCAAGTCACTCAAATTGTTCAAACTATAAAGATGAAAAAGTTTGTAATTTGTGTATTGGTGCTTGATGCTAGTGTTTTTACCCTCAGTGTGTTCTGAGTGACAGTGTGTGTTATCTCAGTGAGGCTTGTTCATAGTGTTTGGCTGCACTGAGCCTGTTTTGCAGCTGATGTGAACTGTTTAGCAGACTGTAGTTAGAGTTTTGCACATGGGACTCCAGTTGTGCCCACTGTCGTTTAGCGATCGAAAAAAACTGTAATCGAACAATGATGTTTGAAGTGTGTGTCTGTGTGTGTGTGTGTGTGTGTGTGTGTGTGTGTGTGTGTGTGTGTGTGTGTGTGTGTGTGTGTGTGTGTGTCTCTGTCTGTGTGTGTGTGTGTCTGTGTGTGTGTGTGTGTGTGTGTGTGTGTCTCTGTGTGTGTGTGTGTGTGTGTGTGTGTGTGTGTGTGTGTGTGTGTGTGTCTGTGTGTGTGTGTGTGTGTGTGTGTGTGTGTGTCTCTGTCTGTGTGTGTGTGTGTGTGTCTGCGTGTGTGTGTGTCTCTGTGTCTGTATGTCTCTCTGTGTGTGTCTCTGTGTCTGTATGTCTCTGTGTGTGTGTGTGTGTGTGTGTCTGTATGTCTGTGTGTGTGTGTGCGTGTGTACATTCTATATCTCAGTACAATAAGCAGAGCTTTTGACAAATGTCGACATGTTGCATTTTGAATGCAAACCCCTATACTTGAGATTTTGGTAGGAACTCTCCATTTTGGAATTATTTCAGTGAGTAGGGCTGTGGCTCCTACACTGGCTGACAGTAATCTTGATCCAGAAAGAAACTATTTTTGAAACAATGTTGCTTCACCATTGTGAAACAACTGTTTCCCTCAATTGTATTTCAATCATACTAGTTTTTAGGGATCTGGCAGTCCCAGCGTCGGGGATAAAGCATTCTTCATCAGGCCCTGTAGTAACATGAGCTGAGTAATGCAAGTTGTCAGGTTTCCTGCAGTCAGAGGCAGGGCTGATCACAGACGCTGCCTCAGTGAGGTCATTTTAGCACCGCTGTGATTAACAAATGTGGTTTTGTTAGATGCATTGTTACGAGAATGTCTCAATCCATCAGGTGTTGAGGTTAAGCCAATGTTAAAAGTGCACATTAAACATTAAAGTTTTGTTATCTGCTGCACATTTTGACTCTCTCCAGACCTCCTATGTGACAAAGAGAGGAGAGAAAGAAACTGTATACACATACTGACTAGGTGGATATCAGGTTTTTTTTTCAATTCACTGCTCCATCTTATGTAACACCCAGTTAAAAAAATTCAGGGATGATTATATGCCTGATTGTAGCTGTCCGAACATTGAAATATGGGACTCCAGTAGCTTAAAGAAAAAGCTTTTTCCCTCTTAGTTGTGGAAAACTAAACTGAAAACCGTACCTAAAGCTAAATGACATGACTGGCAGGGACTTTGACGGTGTGTCCATATGTGTGTGTTTATTTGTGTACTTTATGTTACCTGGTCAAGGCACTGGCTGCGTAAATAGCGCATGGCCTACTGAATGCCCTGAGGGAGAGGCTGGCCTGTCCGCTGGACGATGACTTTTAGTGGCACACCGAACACATTAACGGACCTTGATCCGCTTCATAAACCTTGGCACAGCCCTGCAACATACACACACAAGAAAAGACACCCCATCTCATCAATACATGCTACACATTGCCTTTATAGAATTTAAACAATTTAGTTGTAAAAGGATTTCTTTAAAAAGGTCAAAAAAGTTGTGACATGTCTTCATACAGGGAAAGAGAAGGAGAAAGCACAAATTGAGATGCGATATTCAATCCCACAGGACTTCATGTTCTGTATTTATCCTGATAGGGATGCGTATTTAAATTTTTTGTCCTGACCGACAGCCCGCCCGTGTTAACCGCTTATTAACCGTTAACAATCAGCCGACTAAGTCCAAGTCCACCTTTCTGGGAGAGTTAGCAACCACATCAATTATTTTAGCTGCGTGGTTGTCAGCTGTGGGTTTGCCGGACATACACTGTGTTAGTAGGAAGTAGGGCTGGGCGATATGCCCTCAAAAAAATCCCTGATTTTTTTCACAAAAAATCTAATTCATGATTTAAATCGATTCTTCCCTCCCAGCTGTCAGCTGCTGGCTTCTGGTGTTATAGCACCCCCATGTGGCGAACATTGGTAACTACATGCAGAGCTGCAGAACTTGATATGTGTTTTATTTTAAATTTTTCAAAGTAGATATTTTTATTGTCATTGCATATCTCACAACGGAATTAAGATGACATGAAAGATAAAACGTGACATAGTCAGCAACGGTAAATAGATAAATATATAGTATACAAATAGAATAAACATATTGTGACTGTTACTTGTTATATTCTACGTTCCTCAAAGTAGCCACCCATTGCTTTTTTTATTAATAATCTGTCTCTGTCTGTGTGTCTCTGTCTGTTTGTCTGTGTGTGTGTGTGTGTGTGTGTGTGTGTGTGTGTGTGTGTGTGTGTGTGTGTGTGTGTGTGTGTGTGTGTGTGTGTGTGTGTGTGTGTGTGTGTGTGTGTGTGTGTGTGTGTGTGTGTGTGTGTGTCTGTGTGTGTGTGTGTGTGTCTGTGTGTGTGTGTGTGTAATTGTCTAAACTCTAGTTGTATTCAGAAACAGTCTGAGTTGTCTGTTTGCTGACGTCTGGCTTCAACTGTATTCAGTGTAGTGTGTGTGTTTGTTAACGTTTGATATATTTTCAAGGTGGTAATAGGCTGGCTCACACCACACACACACACACACACACACACACAGACACACAGACACACACACACACACACACACACACACACACACACACACACACACACACACACACACACACACACACACACACACACACACACACACACACACAGGTCATAAACATAAGTCCTATAACCATTGCAATGCTTATGAAGCTGTTCAGTCAGGTAATGCAAGCTAAAAGAAAAACAATGCAATGTTCCCTTTAATGAAACGTACATGTCTTTTATTTAGTTTGAAACATTTCCAAATCAGGGGACATACAGGGATAAGTTGGATGCTTTTGATATACATTTTATTATTTTTTTGTCTTACACTCATGGTTTCAATCGGTCCACTTTGAGCCCTGCACGCCAAGCTGCTGTGAGAAATTGCTGTGTGATTTGAGAGTGTGATATTTGTTTTGCAGGCCCTGCACTTGAAACATACATATCTGAAGCTATGTCCCCAATGGTATCCATAACAGTTACTGTCCAGTGGGCCGGTGATGCTACGACATCTGACTTTGACCAAAGCGAGGAAGTAGTGTTCAACCTTGACAATATCATTCAGCTGGAGGAGATTCTGATGACCAACATCTTTGTGGATATTCAAGGATCCCAGTTCGCCTGGGGCTTACCAGTGCCCGGTGATACTATGACATCTGACTTTGACCAAAGCGAGGAAGTGGTGTTAAGCCTTGACGACATCATTCAGCTTGAGGAGATCCTGATGACCAACATCCTTGTGTATAATCATGGATCCCAGTTCGCCTTGGGCTTACCGCTGCCCTGTGATACTACAACATCTGACTTTGACCAAAGCGAGAATGCAATGTTCCAGCTAGATGAAATAATGCAGCTTGAGGAGATACAGATGAATAACTTCCTTGTGGATAATCAAGCATCCCAGTTCGAGTGGTGCTTACCGGTGCACGGTGATACTACGACGTCTGACTTTGACCAAAGCGAGAATGCAATGTTCCAGCTCGATGAAATAATGCAGCTTGAGGAGATACAGATGAATAACTTCCTTGTGGATAATCAAGGATCCCATTTCGAGTGGGGCTTAACATTGCCCGATTCTACAACGTCTGACTTTGACCTAAGCGAAAATGCAATGTTTTGATTTGACAATATCACACTTGTATGACCTTGGTATCAGAGTGTAACCACCTGGTGTGCACATGCAACAACAAATGTCTTGTGTGCAATATGGTATTCGTAAAGTTTCAGAATGTTTTCACTTGATGCACCATGTATTGTGTAAGATCGCCAGACTTGAAAGAGTAAACATCTGACACGACAATGTACCACAATTTCCTGTGTGTGACTTACAGTGACTTTGACCTTTCACTGTAAGGAGGATGTTTGGGGAAATACTATAGAAAAAAATATGTGACTGTGTCATGAATTTAACCCTTGTGTTGTCATTCTGTTGACCACGCATCCTTTTGTTTTCTGGGCCTAACCCTAAATTTAAATTATCGTCTTCCCCCACTGTTTTTGTCATACTTTCCAAGTTGTTATGTCGCTTCACAAGTTTTATGACCAATGTTTTCTGTTTTTGAAGCTTTTTTACATGTTGTAACTTGTTCTTGTTTTGACACGTTATAATACTAAAATAAACAATCAATGAAAGTAGTAATAACATCATTCATTTACCCGTTAAAAGCGATCAAGGTACTGGTTTGTGAATATGTGGTTGAAATTAAACCACACCTGGTGATAAAAAAAACCTTTTTGAAAACAGATCACATTTGACCACAAGAAACAGGAGGAGTGACAAGTTTCCTTCTACATTTCCTCTTTACCTTTGTTGAAACACACACACACACACACACACACACACACACACACACACACACACATAACACCATATACACCACGGTGAACCTAATGTAATCCCAATATCGTCTCTACTCTTTGGCAGACACACAGCCCCTTACCGGAGACACAGCCTCTGTTGGACGGACAGCCTTGGTTGGACACCCCTCCGCAGTGGTTGGAGACACAGCCTCTGTTGGACGGACAGCCTTGGTTGGACACCCCTCCGCAGTGGTTGGAGACACAGCTGTTTGGTTGGACGCATTATCCGACAGTCCTTTACAGAAGCATTTTTCATGGGGTGTGTACCGCAACCACTGACCTTGAAGTTTTAGGAGGAGCTTTGTATCAAATTACTTACAGGGCTTTGGGTAGTTCCATTGCTACTGAACCGTGAACAGTCACAGCTGTGAACACAATGGCTAATAATTTCGACATTGGAGATCGATTCAGTGTGTGGAACGACACAATGGCCTCTCCAGAACGTAGGACATTACTGAGGTCACAATATGAAAATGAAGGTAGGCTTAGTCAAGGACACCGGGATTTGATCAACACTCAAGACTCGAATACTGTGCAAACTAATCCCGTGCACCAGCGAGATAGAGAGTCCTTCCACGATAGAGCCAGGTTTCAGTCCCCCCCAAGGTCAACATTTCAGCCAACCGGTTACCAGGCAAATCAAGGTGGTTACAATCGAACACCAAGCAATTACTCTGCACCATATGATGGCTACCAAGTTCATCCCCAAAATAGAGGCTACGATTCTCAGCTGAGAAATGGTGGCTATGATTCTCAGCTGAGAAACAGAGGCTACCATTCTCAGCTGAGAAACAATGGCTACCATTCTCAGCCGTTTCCGGCTCATAGTGGCAACAATGCGCATTCTGACAGGCGCGCATCCTGGCAGTCAAACCAGCCTGGAAACTACCATAGGCGTCACAGACAGGATAACGATGGTGGCTCGCGTAGGTCTTCCTGGCACGATAGGTCACGGGACAGGCGCGATAGGTCACGGGACAGGCGCGATAGGTCACGGGACAGGCGCGATAGGTCACGGGACAGGCACGATAGGCCACGGGACAGTAATACTGACAAAGAGGTGAACCATAGCAGTCGTGATAACGAACGTGGATCATTTAGCTCTTCCAGGCACAATAGGCCCAGCACTAACACTGGCCACACGTGCTCCTCCAGTCCTAGAAACCCACGTGATGACCCCAGCAGCTCTGATAGAGACAATGAAATGTCCCAGTCATCGATTCCAGACGATACTGTGCAAACCGAACGGCCTGACATGTCACAGTCATTGCCTACAGATGAGAGGGTCTCTGCCGAACAGCCCGAGCCCAGCAGCTCTGATAGTGACAATGAAATGTCCCAGTCATCGATTCCAGAAGATACTGTGCAAACCGAACGGCCTGACATGTCACAGTCATTGCCTACAGATGAGAGGGTCTCTGCCGAACAGCCCGAGATGTCAAAGTCTCCGCCTAAAACCACCCCTGCGTCTGAGCATGCTTTGCCCAACGAACAGCCCAGAGGGTCCCCGTCATCTCCCTCAAACAACACTGTGGAAACTACATCTACATCTGTGTCAAAGGAGATGGCAGACGTCGCATGTGAAACGTATGTAAAATGTTCATATCTTGTCCAGAAAGTTCCCAATGTCAGTTTAAAGTGGTAACGTGTTCTTTCTTCTTACAGGGAGGTTGTCCCGATTGCTGAAAATCGGATAATTGCCTATGGTCATACCGACGTCGAGGTTGCAAACAGTTTGCAAGACGAAGAAAGCCATGCACTTTTCACCACAACAGATTTCGACAGCGTTTCACCCTACAATGATAATACACCCAACTTATATACGTCGACAGCCCCTGGATTCCAGTGCACAGCCAATGCAACAGCCCCTTCTGCAGAAGTGGATTTACTGCAATTGCTCCACATATCTGCTGAGAGTGCGTGTTGGCAACAAGGGGACCCAATTCAAGAGCCTTTGGTCCACCAGCTACAGCAGCAAGAGCCTTTCACAGTCGGTTACATGGACTTTCTAAATGTTGGGGGGCAGCAAAGGGCCCAATTTCAAGAGCCTTTGGTCCACCAGCTACAGCAGCAGGAGCCTTTCACAGTCGATTACATGGACTTTCTAAATGTTGGGGGGCAGCAAACTGCCCAAAACCACGGTGCTGTACTCTACCAGCAGCAGCAGCAGCAGCAGCACCCTGTGCACTCACCAGGGCAGCAAGACCCTCATCAACAAGAGGCTCAAACATCTCTAGTCCAACCAATCGTGGACATGAACTTTCTAAATGACGTGGGGGGGCAGCAAACTGCCCAAAACCACGGTGCTGTACTCTACCAGCAGCAGCAGCAGCAGCAGCAGCAGCAGCAGCAGCAGCAGCAGCAGCAGCAGTGGCACCCTGTGCACTCACCAGGGCAGCAAGACCCTCATCAACAAGAGGCTCAAACATCTCTAGTCCAACCAAACGTGGACATGAACTTTCTAAATGCCGTGGGTGGGCAGCAAACTGCCCAAAACCACGGTGCTGTACTCTACCAGCAGCAGCAGCAGCAGCAGTGGCACCCTGTGCACTCACCAGGGCAGCAAGACCCTCATCAACAAGAGGCTCAAACATCTCTAGTCCAACCAAACGTGGACATGAACTTTCTAAATGACGTGGGGGGCAGCAAACTGCCCAAAACCACGGTGCTGTACTCTACCAGCAGCAGCAGCAGCAGCAGCAGCAGCAGCAGCAGCAGCAGCAGCACCCTGTGCACTCACCAGGGCAGCAAGACCCTCATCAACAAGAGGCTCAAACATCTCTAGTCCAACCAAACGTGGACATGAACTTTCTAAATGACGTGGGGGGACAGCAAACTGCCCAAAACCACGGTGCTGTACTCTACCAGCAGCAGCAGCAGCAGCAGCAGCAGCAGCAGCAGCACCCTGTGCACTCCCCAGGGCAGCAAGACCCTCATCAACAAGAGGCTCAAACATCTCTAGTCCAACCAAACGTGGACATGAACTTTCTAAATGACGTGGGGGGGCAGCAAACTGCCCAAAACCACGGTGCTGTACTCTACCAGCAGCAGCAGCAGCAGCAGCAGCACCCTGTGCACTCACCAGGGCAGCAAGACCCTCATCAACAAGAGGCTCAAACATCTCTAGTCCAACCCCACATCAGTGCACACCGCAATGTCAATACGTACATACCCCAGGCAGTGATGCGTGATTCATTCATAGTCCCTATACGACCTCAATGTGAACCTGCTAGCACCTATCGACGACCCACAGCAAACCCCTCGCAAGAGCATGCAGACCGGGGTACCGTGACCTCTGACACACTGCTGAATGAGGTGACCCAATTGGTCTTGTGTTCCACATGTAAAACAATGTTCAACAGGGCTGTTATTTGTGATGCATACCAGATTGAGCACAACAGAGCCATTCAATGTGAATGCCACTGTGTTACCTGCACACTCTGTTACCGCAGTGGTCAACCATGTAGGCTGTGCAAACTAAAACCAAAAAACGGCATAGTGAGTACCACCACAAACAGCCTCACCAGTTGCCCTGATCTGGACAACGTGGGAGATTGGGACCTTGAGCGCAATAGCAATGACCTGTTCAAGACCAAAGAGGAAATCAACAAACATGTGCAGCATATCTTGACTCAGGACCAGCCCCCCAGTGAGAAGGATCTGGACCACGGTGAGTGCAATTTATTGATTTTTTTTTCATCTGGTATCTACATTACCCTTGGGAAATGCACCTGAGACTCATCATTATGCTTTCCTCCACACAGCGTTCGAGGCCCTTGTCCGAGATGAAAAAGAGAGTATGAGCTTCAAGTACTGGCCAAACAAATATATGCCAGTGGACATCGCCAACCGATATGTCTGCATCTCTCACGTGCCCGGGTTTTGGGATCGAGTTATTGTGGCAACCCATACTCCACTAACAATGGAGGATATGATCGGCCACGATGACCACCTGCCAAAGTTGTTTGGTGTGACCCTTGGCTTCTACAGGTTTCACTGGTGCTGCTTTGTGTTGACGAAACAGATCATCTTGGCTATGTGGTGCACTGATGTTAGCGGCAAAGGGCAACCGAGGGTAGTCCCTCTGGTTGATACCGAACTGAGCAGCTACACAGATACTCCAGAATTCAAACATATGGCGTACTATTTGAGTCAATGGTTTACAGCTCAGTACACGTCACAAGCCAGGGAGCTCAAAGTGGTACTGGATTGTAAGCCTTCACAAGGTTCTACTTTTGTTCATTTTATAGCTTTCTTAGCTTCTAAGCTTGGAATAAGTAGTGTGACTCCTAACGTCTCCCAGGTCAAGACAAAACATGATATGAATTACCATCTGAACATCAAGGTTGCAGACGAGATATTCACTGACCCCAGTGTTCCAGAAGGTGGGTCTGTTAATGTTGTTGAGGAGTTTGCACATCGTCACAAAGGAAAAGCTAAGGATATCAGCGTCCGGTGTGTTTACACGAACACAGAGAGGTACATGCTTTAAAGGTTGTACAGTAATTGTGAATACACCACACGGTGTAATTTGAGCCTCCAATTTTGTTCAGGTTCATCAATGTGTCTTTTGACCTTTTAGTATAACGTGTTTGTAGCTACAGTGGCAGGTATTAGTTGTCTAGGACCACTGGTGTGTTTTAATTTTTTTTTACTTCTGTGCTTATTGTATTTTTAACTTTGTAGGTGTACAAGAACTATATACCTCACTTTTGTGAAACCTAGAGCCCAGAGTGTATGTACCTAGGGCCTTTTTATTTCTGTACTTTATATATTTTGAACTTTTTGCCTGGACAAAATCTATTTACGTCACTTTTGGAGAAAAGAATCTGGTGCCTGGAGCGCATGTACTTGCTGTTATGTGTCCAGTGTGTTTACACAAACACCGAGACGTACACGGCCTTGTAAAGGTTGTACAGTAATTGTGAATACACCACACAGTGTAATTTGAGCCTCCAATTTTGTTCAGGTGCATCAATGTGTCTTTTGACCTTTTAGTATTACGTGTTTGTAGCTACAGTGGCAGGTATTAGTTGTCTGGGACCACTGGTGTGTTTTAATTTTTTTTTACTTCTGTGCTTATTGTATTTTTAACTTTTTAGGTGTAAAAGAACTATATACCTCACTTTTGTGAAACCTAGAGTCCAGAGTGTATGTACCTAGGGCCTTTTTATTTCTGTACTTTATATATTTTGAACTTTTGCCTGGACA
>JABUOV010000047.1:0-10000 GCA_025617405.1 Perca schrenkii
ACACACAAACATATACAGAGAGACACAAACACATACACACATACACACACATATATACACACACACACACACACACAAACATATACAGAGAGACACACACACACACACACACACACACACACACATACAGAGAGACACACACACACACACACACACACATACAGACAGACACACACACACACATGCACACACATACACACACACACACACACAAACACATACAGATAGACACACACACACACACACACACACACACACACACAATGAGACGTCATGGTGTTCCTGGTGTTTTTAGGAAGACTACGAGGTGACACCGGATGAGAAAAGGAAGATCCGAGGGGACCAGATCATCAAGACCTTCCTCTCAAATCAAGTAAGTTTCTTCATCTGAAACCACCTTCAAACCCTTCTTCTATTCACACTCTTGTAAAAGTGAATTTAGTAACTTTCAAAACGGATTGATCCTGTTGAAAAAAACAGACCATGATATAGATTATTATTCTAAGTGCCTGACAACATTATGGGATGGATCCCTACAGAGATAGTCCTTTTAGTTAAAGAGTAAGATCCTTTTAGTTTAACATGAAACAGCCCCGAAATCACCATCACCAAACTACACCAGACTCCATGTAAATAATCAGGACTTTTAGCGTGTATAGAGCCAGCATATCTCCTCCAGACTCCATGTAAATAATCAGGACTTTTAGCGTGTATAGAGCCAGCATATCTCCACCAGACTCCATGTAAATAATCAGGACTTTTAGCGTGTATAGAGCCAGCATATCTCCACCAGACTCCATGTAAATAATCAGGACTTTTAGCGTGTATAGAGCCAGCATATTTCCACCAGACTCCATGTAAATAATCAGGACTTTTAGCGTGTATAGAGCCAGCATATCTCCACCAGACTCCATGTAAATAATCAGGACTTTTAGCGTGTATAGAGCCAGCATATCTCCACCAGACTCCATGTAAATAATCAGGACTTTTAGCGTGTATAGAGCCAGCATATTTCCACCAGACTCCATGTAAATAATCAGGACTTTTACCGTTTATAGAGCCAGCATATTTCCACCAGACTCCATGTAAATAATCAGGACTTTTAGCATGTATAGAGCCAGCATATCTCCACCAGACTCCATGTAAATAATCAGGACTTTTAGCGTGTATAGAGCCAGCATATTTCCACCAGACTCCATGTAAATAATCAGGACTTTTAGCGTGTATAGAGCCAGCATATCTCCACCAGACTCCATGTAAATAATCAGGACTTTTAGCGTGTATAGAGCCAGCATATCTCCACCAGACTCCATGTAAATAATCAGGACTTTTAGCGTGTATAGAGCCAGCATATCTCCACCAGACTCCATGTAAATAATCAGGACTTTTAGTGTGTATAGAGCCAGCATATCTCCACCAGACTCCATGTAAATAATCAGGACTTTTAGCGTGTATAGAGCCAGCATATCTCCACCAGACTCCATGTAAATAATCAGGACTTTTAGCGTGTATGGAGCCAGCATATCTCCACATGTAAATGGATGAATTAAGGGTTTATTTCAACCAAACCAGAGTGGTGATTGTTGGAACAGTTGACAGATGAACCAAGATGGCTTTTGGTAGTTTTATTTAGTTTCTGTCCACTTTGAATGAAGTGTGTTTTACGATGATAAAAGTCATGATTATTTACATGGAGTCTGGTAGAGTTTGGTGATGGTGATTTTGGGGCTGTTTCAGATGTTGTTAGACACTTAAAATAATAATCTGAGTCTGTCAGCGGCAACAACAGAACTTTTAGTGGACTCTAAGTGATGGTCTTATGTAGTGTGATCCATGAGAAGTAATGTGTTTGTGTATGTTTGCGCGTGTGTCACTGTGTGTGTGTTTACATGTGTTGATGTAGTCCCCTCAGCGTGTCGACATAGCCGAGGTTTTTGCAGACCAGTGCAGAGAAAACCTGGAGCTCAGTCCATGTAAGGAGATCTTCAGCAACTGCCACAAGTGAGTAATCCCGCTCTAAACCCCCTAATAGTCAAACGCCTGTTTTAACAACTTTGTGATGTTTTTGTCACCATTGTCGGCATTTTCTTCACCTTTCTTGTCGCCTTTTTCAGTGTTTACATCGCCTTTCTTGTCACCTTTCTTGTCGCCTTTCTTGTCACCTTTCTTGTCACCTTTGTTGTCGCCTTTTCTTGTCACCTTTCTTGTCACCTTTTTCAGCCTTTATGTCACCTTTCTTGTCGCCTTTCTTGTCACCTTTCTTGTCACCTTTTTCAGCCTTTCTTGTCACCTTTTTCAGCCTTTATGTCGCCTTTCTTGTCGCCTTTCTTGTCGCCTTTCTTGTCACCTTTCTAGTTGTCACCTTTTTCAGCCTTTTTGTCTCCTTTCTTGTCGCCTTTCTTGTCGCCTTTCTTGTCACCTTTTTCAGCCTTTATGTCGCCTTTGTTGTCGCCTTTGTTGTCGCCTTTCTAGTTGTCACCTTTTTCAGCCTTTTTGTCTCCTTTCTTGTCACCTTTCTTGTCACCTTTTTCAGCCTTTATGTCGCCTTTCTTGTCGCCTTTCTTGTCGCCTTTCTTGTCACCTTTCTAGTTGTCACCTTTTTCAGCCTTTTTGTCTCCTTTCTTGTCGCCTTTCTTGTCACCTTTTTCAGCCTTTATGTCGCCTTTGTTGTCGCCTTTGTTGTCGCCTTTCTAGTTGTCACCTTTTTCAGCCTTTTTGTCTCCTTTCTTGTCACCTTTCTTGTCACCTTTTTCAGCCTTTATGTCGCCTTTGTTGTCGCCTTTCTTGTCACTTTTCTAGTTGTCACCTTTTTTGTCTCATTTCTTGTCGCCTTTTTTTGTCTCCTTTCTTGTCGCCATTTTCAGTGTTTTCATCGCCTTTGTTGTCACCTTTCTTGTCACCTTTCTAGTTGTCACCTTTTTCAGCCTTTATGTCGCCTTTCTTGTCACCTTTTTCAGCCTTTATGTCACCTTTTTGTCGCCTTTCTTGTCGCCTTTCTTGTCGCCTTTCTTGTCGCCTTTCTTGTCACCTTTTTCAGCCTTTTTGTCTCCTTTCTTGTCGCCTTTCTTGTCGCCTTTCTTGTCACCTTTTTCAGCCTTTATGTCGCCTTTGTTGTCGCCTTTCTTGTCACCTTTCTTGTCACCTTTTTCAGTGTTTTCATCGCCTTTGTTGTCGCCTTTGTTGTCGCCTTTGTTGTCACCTTTTTCAGCTTTTATGTCGCCTTTGTTGTTGCCTTTGTTGTCGCCTTTCTTGTCACCTTTCTAGTTGTCACCTTTTTCAGCCTTTATGTCGCCTTTGTTGTCGCCTTTCTTGTCACTTTTCTAGTTGTCGCCTTTTTTTGTCTCCTTTCTTGTCGCCATTTTCATGTGTCTCTTTCTTATCGCCTTTGTTGTCACCTTTCTTGTCACCCATTTTCAGTGTTTTCCTCGCCTTTGTTGTCTCCTTTTTTGTCACCTTTCTAGTTGTCACCTTTTTCAGCCTTTATGTCGCCTTTCTTGTCACCTTTTTTCAGCCTTTATGTCACCTTTTTGTCGCCTTTCTTGTCGCCTTTCTTGTCGCCTTTCTTGTCGCCCTTTCTGTCACCTTTTTTCGCCTTTTTGTCTCCTTTCTTGTCGCCTTTCTTGTCGCCTTTTCTTGTCACCTTTTTCAGCCTTTATGTCGCCTTTGTTGTCGCCTTTCTTGTCACCTTTCTTTGTCACCTTTTTTCAGTGTTTTCATCGCCTTTGTTGTCGCCTTTGTTGTCGCCTTTGTTGTCACCTTTTTTCAGCTTTTATGTCGCCTTTGTTGTTGCCTTTGTTGTCGCCTTTCTTGTCACCTTTCTAGTTGTCACCTTTTTTTCAGCCTTTATGTACTTTTTGTTGTCAGCCTTTCTTGTCACTTTTCTGGTTATTCGCCTTTTTTGTCTCCTTTCTTGTCTTCACATTTCAGTGTTTTCATCGCCTTTAATTGTGTGTCGCCTTCTTGTCACTTTTCTAGTTGTCGCCTTTTTTTGTCTCCTTTCTTGTCGCCATTTTCAGTGTTTTCATCGCCTTTGTTGTCACCTTTTTTGTCACCTTTCTAGTTGTCACCTTTTTCAGCCTTTATGTCGCCTTTCTTGTCACCTTTTTCAGCCTTTATGTCACCTTTTTGTCGCTTTTCTTGTCGCTTTTCTTGTCGCCTTTCTTGTCGCCTTTCTTGTCACCTTTTTCAGCCTTTATGTCGCCTTTCTTGTCACCTTTCTTGTCACCTTTCTAGTTGTCACCTTTTTTGTCTCATTTCTTGTCGCCTTTTTTTCTCCTTTCTTGTCGCCATTTTCAGTGTTTTCATCGCCTTTCTTGTCACCTTTCTAGTTGTCACCTTTTTAAGCCATTTGTCACCTTTCTTGTGGCCTTTTTTGTCTCCTTTCTTGTCGCCTTTTTTGTCTCCTTTCTTGTCCTTGGGTGTAATCTACTCTAGATTTCACTGGTTTTCTTGGTCCTCTTAGTTAATTTATTTAAAGAGATTTTCAGCTCACATTTAGCATCATTTTCCCTTTTGATAAGAGGAAACATCTGTTGAGACTGACTGATATTCTCCGTTGTGGAGTATCCTCAACTGAATGAATGATATGTTCTAGTAATATATAATATATAAGTGATATGTTCTAGTAATATAATATATTAGTGATATGTTCTAGTAATATAATATATAAATGATATGTTCTGATAATATAATATATAAGTGATATGTTGTAGTAATATAATATATAAGTGATATGTTGTAGTAATATAATATATAAGTGATATGTTCTAGTAATATAATATATAAGTGATATGTTCTAGTAATATAATATATAAGTGATATGTTGTAGTAATATAATATATAAGTGATATGTTGTAGTAATATAATATATAAGTGATATGTTCTAGTAATATAATATATTAGTGATATGTTCTAGTAATATAATATATAAGTGATATGTTCTAGTAATATAATATATAAGTGATATGTTGTAGTAATATAATATATAAGTGATATGTTCTAGTAATATAATATATTAGTGATATGTTGTAGTAATATAATATATAAGTGATATGTTCTAGTAATATAATATATAAATGATATGTTCTGATAATATAATATATAAGTGATATGTTGTAGTAATATAATATATAAGTGATATGTTGTAGTAATATAATATATAAGTGATATGTTCTAGTAATATAATATAAGTGATATGTTCTAGTAATATAATATAAGTGATATGTTCTAGTAATATAATATATAAATGATATGTTCTAGTAATATAATATAAGTGATATGTTCTAGTAATATAATATATAAGTGATATGTTGTAGTAATATAATATAAGTGATATGTTGTAGTAATATAATATAAGTGATATGTTGTAGTAATATAATATATAAATGATATGTTCTAGTAATATAATATATAAGTGATATGTTCTAGTAATATAATATAAGTGATATGTTCTAGTAATATAATATATTAGTGATATGTTGTAGTAATATAATATAAGTGATATGTTCTAGTAATATAATATATAAATGATATGTTCTAGTAATATAATATATAAATGATATGTTATAGTAATATAATATATTAGTGATATGTTCTAGTAATATAATATATAAGTGATATGTTCTAGTAATATAATATATAAAGTGATATGTTGTAGTAATATAATATATAAGTGATATGTTCTAGTAATATAATATATAAGTGATATGTTCTAGTAATATAATATATAAGTGATATGTTCTAGTAATATAATATAAGTGATATGTTCTAGTAATATAATATATATAAGTGATATGTTCTAGTAATATAATATAAGTGATATGTTCTAGTAATATAATATATAAATGATATGTTCTAGTAATATAATATAAGTGATATGTTGTAGTAATATAATATAAGTGATATGTTGTAGTAATATAATATATAAGTGATATGTTGTAGTAATATAATATATAAGTGATATGTTCTAGTAATATAATATATAAGTGATATGTTCTAGTAATATAATATATAAGTGATATGTTCTAGTAATATAATATATAAGTGATATGTTCTAGTAATATAATATAAGTGATATGTTCTAGTAATATAATATATAAATGATATGTTCTAGTAATATAATATATAAATGATATGTTCTAGTAATATAATATATAAGTGATATGTTCTAGTAATATAATATAAGTGATATGTTCTAGTAATATAATATATAAGTGAGATGTTCTAGTAATATAATATAAGTGATATGTTTTAGTAATATAATATATAATGATTTGCTATATGTAATCTAGTAATATATTCTATAATATAAAATATAGATATGTTCTAGTAATATAATATATAAGTGATATGTTCTAGTAATATAATATAAGTGATATGTTCTAGTAATATAATATAAGTGAGATGTTCTAGTAATATAATATATAGTGATATGTTGTAGTAATATAATATAAGTGAAATGTTGTAGTAATATAATATATAAATGATATGTTCTAGTAATATAATATATAAGTGATATGTTCTAGTAATATAATATAAGTGATATGTTCTAGTAATATAATATATTAGTGATATGTTGTAGTAATATAATATAAGTGATATGTTCTAGTAATATAATATATAAATGATATGTTCTAGTAATATAATATATAAGTGATATGTTCTAGTAATATAATATAAGTGATATGTTCTAGTAATATAATATATTAGTGATATGTTGTAGTAATATAATATAAGTGATATGTTCTAGTAATATAATATATAAATGATATGTTCTAGTAATATAATATATAAGTGATATGTTCTAGTAATATAATATATAAGTGATATGTTCTAGTAATATAATATATAAGTGATATGTTCTAGTAATATAATATATAAGTGATATGTTCTAGTAATATAATATATAAGTGATATGTTCTAGTAATATAATATATAAGTGATATGTTCTAGTAATATAATATAAGTGATATGTTCTAGTAATATAATATATAAGTGATATGTTCTAGTAATATAATATATAAGTGATATGTTCTAGTAATATAATATATAAATGATATGTTCTAGTAATATAATATATAAGTGATATGTTCTAGTAATATAATATAAGTGATATGTTCTAGTAATATAATATATAAATGATATGTTCTAGTAATATAATATAAGTGATATGTTCTAGTAATATAATATAAGTGATATGTTCTAGTAATATAATATATGAGATATGCTCTAGTAATATAATATATAAATGATATGTTCTAGTAATATAATATATAAGTGATATGTTCTAGTAATATAATATAAGTGATATGTTCTAGTAATATAATATATAAATGATATGTTCTAGTAATATAATATAAGTGATATGTTCTAGTAATATAATATAAGTGATATGTTCTAGTAATATAATATATAGAGATATGTTCTAGTAATATAATATATAAATTTATATGTTCTAGTAATATAATATATAAGTGATATGTTCTAGTAATATAATATATAAGTGATATGTTCTAGTAATATAATATATAAATGATATGTTCTAGTAATATAATATAAGTGATATGTTCTAGTAATATAATATAAGTGATATGTTCTAGTAATATAATATAAGTGATATGTTCTAGTAATATAATATATAAGTGATATGTTCTAGTAATATAATATATAAGTGATATGTTCTAGTAATATAATATATATAGTGATATGTTCTAGTAATATAATATATAAGTGATATGTTCTAGTAATATAATATATAAGTGATATGTTCTAGTAATATAATATATAAGTGATATGTTCTAGTAATATAATATATAGTGATATGTTCTAGTAATATAATATATAAAGTGATATGTTCTAGTAATATAATATATAAGTGATATGTTGTAGTAATATAATATATAAGTGATATGTTCTAGTAATATAATATATAAGTGATATGTTGTAGTAATATAATATATAAGTGATATATTCTAGTAATATAATATATAAGTAATATGTTCTAGTAATATAATATATAAGTGATATGTTCTAGTAATATAATATATAAGTGATATGTTCTAGTAATATAATATATAAAGTGATATGTTCTAGTAATATAATATAAGTGATATGTTGTAGTAATATAATATATGTGATATGTTCTAGTAATATAATATATAAGTGATATGTTCTAGTAATATAATATATAAGTGATATGTTCTAGTAATATAATATATAAGTGATATGTTCTAGTAATATAATATATAAGTGATATGTTCTAGTAATATAATATATAAGTGATATGTTCTAGTAATATAATATATAGTGATATGTTCTAGTAATATAATATATAAGTGATATGTTCTAGTAATATAATATATAAGTGATATGTTTTAGTAATATAATATATAAGTGATATGTTTTAGTAATATAATATATAGTGATATGTTCTAGTAATATAATATATAAAGTGATATGTTCTAGTAATATAATATAAGTGATATGTTTTAGTAATATAATATAAGTGATATGTTCTAGTAATATAATATATAGTGATATGTTCTAGTAATATAATATATAAGTGATATGTTCTAGTAATATAATATATAAGTGATATGTTCTAGTAATATAATATATAAGTGATATGTTGTAGTAATATAATATATAAGTGATATGTTCTAGTAATATAATATATAGTGATATGTTCTAGTAATATAATATATAAGTGATATGTTCTAGTAATATAATATATAAGTGATATGTTCTAGTAATATAATATATAGTGATATGTTCTAGTAATATAATATATAAGTGATATGTTGTAGTAATATAATATAAGTGATATGTTCTAGTAATATAATATATAAGTGATATGTTTCTAGTAATATAATATATAAGTGATATGTTTTAGTAATATAATATATAAGTGATATGTTCTAGTAATATAATATATAAGTGATATGTTCTAGTAATATAATATATAAGTGATATGTTCTAGTAATATAATATAAGTGATATGTTCTAGTAATATATATATAAGTGATATGTTCTGGTAATATAATATATAAGTGATATGTTCTAGTAATATAATATATAAATGATATGTTCTAGTAATATAATATATAAGTGATATGTTCTAGTAATATAATATATAAATGATATGTTCTAGTAATATAATATATAAGTGATATGTTCTAGTATAATATATAAGTATATGTTCTAGTAATATAATATATGTGATATGTTCTAGTAATATAATATATGTGATATGTTCTAGTAATATATATAAATGATATTTGTGGGGTCCAGGGTGTCACGACTACCTGAGCGAGTCCCTTCCTGGACTACCAGAACAGCATGTTCTTGACCGCTTCCTGCAGTGGAAGATGCTTTCGAGAGGTACGCTAGTCAGCTAATCAGCTAATCAGCTAGTCAACAAATATGCTAGTCAGCTAGTTGGCTAG
The DNA here is from genome assembly GCA_025617405.1 of Perca schrenkii. Lineage (NCBI taxonomy): Eukaryota > Metazoa > Chordata > Actinopteri > Perciformes > Percidae > Perca > Perca schrenkii. The sequence goes on from JABUOV010000047.1 coordinate 9,444, forward strand.
TCAGCTAGTCAGCATCAAATCAGCTAGTCAGCTAGTTAGCTGGTCAGCTGGTCAGCTAATCAGCTAGTAAGCTAGTCAGCTGGTTAGCTAGTCAGTTAAACAGCTAGTCAGCTGGTCGCAATCAACAAATCAGCTAGTCAGCTAGTTGGCTAATCGCAGTTAGCTAGTCAGCTAGTCAGCAGCTGATCAGCTAGTCAGCTTTAACAGATCGTACAGCTAATCAGCTAGTCAGCTATCAGCTAGTGGCTAGTCAGCTAGTTGAAAGCTGAGTCAGCCTGGTCGGCTAATCAGCTAGTCAGCTGGTCAACAAATCAGCTAGTCCAGCTAATCAGCTGGTCAGCTAATCAGCTGAAGTAAGGTGGTCAGCTGGTTAGCTAGTCCAGTTAAACAGCTGAGTCAACAATCAGCTAGTCAGCAAATATGCTAGTCAGCTGGTTGGCTAGTCAGTTGAGTCAGCTTGTCAACAAATCAGCTAGTCAGCTAGTTGGCTAGTCAGCTAATCAGCTAGTAAACTAGTCAGCTAGTTGGCTAGTCAGTTAAAGCAACTAGTCAGCTAA
>JABUOV010000047.1:22500-25000 GCA_025617405.1 Perca schrenkii
AAAAACATCAACTTCAAACGGCTGGAGGCCGGGATAGTGGAGCCGCCATTCGTACCTGATGTGAGAACTTTATATCACAACAGAGGTGGAAAGACTACAAACATATTCTACTCAAGTAGTTTTAGGACTACAAACTGGACTGTGTCTTTGTTTTAGGACTACAAACTGGACTGCGTCTTTGTTTTAGGACTACAAACTGGACTACATCTTTGTTTTATAACTACAACCTAACAAACTGTACTGTGTCTTTGTTTTAGGACTACAAAATGGACTACATCTTTGTTTTAGGACTACAAAATGGACTACAAACTGGACTAGGCTACGTCTTTGTTTTAGGACTACAACCTGACAAACTGGACTGTGTCTTTGTTTTAGGACTTCAAAATGGACTACATCTTTGTTTTAGGACTACAAACTGGACTACGTCTTTGTTTTAGGACTACAACCTGACAAACTGGACTGTGTCTTTGTTTTAGGACTTCAAAATGGACTACATCTTTGTTTTAGGACTACAAACTGGACTACGTCTTTGTTTTAGGACTACAACCTGACAAACTGGACTGTGTCTTTGTTTTAGGACTTCAAAATGGACTACATCTTTGTTTTAGGACTACAAACTGGACTACGTCTTTGTTTTAGGACTACAACCTGACAAACTGGACTACATCTTTGTTTTAGGACTACAAACTGGACTACATCTTTGTTTTAGGACTACAAACTGGACTACGTCTTTGTTTTAGGACTACAACCTGACAAACTGGACTGTCTTTGTTTTGGGACTACAAAATGGACTACATCTTTGTTTTAGGACTACAACCTGACAAACTGGACTGTGTCTTTGATTTAGGACTTCAAAATGGACTACATCTTTGTTTTAGGACTACAAACTGGACTACGTCTTTGTGTTAGGACTACAACCTGACAAACTGGACTACATATTTGTTTTAGGACTACAAACTGGACTACGTCTTTGTTTTAGGACTACAACCTGACAAACTGGACTACATCTATGTTTTAGGACTACAAACTGGACTACGTCTTTGTTTTAGGACTACAACCTGACAAACTGGACTGTGTCTTTGTTTTAGGACTACAAAATGGACTACATCTTTGTTTTAGGACTACAAACTGGACTGTGTCTTTGTTTTAGGACTACAAACTGGGCAGCGTCTTTGTTTTAGGACTACAACCTGACAAACTGGACTGTGTCTTTGTTTTAGGACTACAAAATGGACTGCATCTTTGTTTTGGGACTACAAACTGGGCAGTGTCTTTGTTTAGGACTACAAACTGTACTACATCTTTGTTTTAGGACTACAAACTGGACTGTGTCTTTGTTTTAGGACTACAAACTGGAATGCGTCTTTGTTTTAGGACTACAAACTGGACTGTGTTTTTGTTTTAGGACTACAAACTGGACGGCGTCTTTGTTTTAGGACTACAAACTGGACTGCATCTTTGTTTTAGTACTACAAACTGGACTACATCTTTGTTTTAGGACTACAAACTGGACTGCATCTTTGTTTTAGGACTACAAACTGGACTACGTCTTTGTTTTAGGACTACAAACTGGCGCTACGTCTTTGTGTTAGGACTACAAACTGGACTAAGTCTTTGTTTTAGGACTACAAACTGGACTAAGTCTTTGTTTTAGGACTACAAATTGTTTTAGGACTACAAACTGTACTACGTCTTTGTTTTAGGACTACAAACTGGACTACGTCTTTGTTTCAGGACTACAAACTGGACTGCATCTTTGTTTTAGGACTACAAACTGGACTACGTCTTTGTTTTAGGACTACAAACTGGACTGCATTTTTGTTTTAGGACTACAAACTTTACTACATCTTAGTTTTAGGACTACAAACTGGCCTACGTCTTTGTGTTAGGACTACAAACTGGGCAGCGTCTTTGTTTTAGGACTACAAACTGGACTACGTCTTTGTTTTAGGACTACAAACTGGACTGCGTCTTTGTTTTAGGACTACAAACTTTGCTACATCTTAGTTTTAGGACTACAAACTGGCCTATGTCTTTGTTTTAGGACTACAAACTGGACTGCGTCTTTGTTTTAGGACTGCAAACTGGACTACATATTTGTTTTAGGACTACAAACTGTACTACATCTCTGTTTTTGGACTACATCTTTGTTTTAGGACTACAAATTGTTTTAGGACTACAAACTGTACTATGTCTTTGTTTCAGGACTACAAACTGTGCTACGTCTTTGTTTTAGAACTACAAACTGGACTACGTCTTTGTTTTATGACTACAAACTGGACTGCGTCTTTGTTTTAGGACTACAAACTTTACTACATCTTAGTTTTATGACTACAAACTAGCCTGCATCTTTGTTTTATGACTACAAACTAGCCTGCATCTTTGTTTTATGACTACAAACTAGCCTGCGTCTTTGTTTTAGGACTACAAACTAGCCTGCGTCTTTGTTTTAGGACATCAAACTAGCCTGCATCTTTGTTTTAGGACTACAAACTAGCCT
>JABUOV010000047.1:32500-42500 GCA_025617405.1 Perca schrenkii
TCTTTTTAATAATCTATACGTTTTTCTTGCAGTAGCCTTTCTACAATAAGCCGTGGTAAAAGGTACTATAATCCGTTCAAGGAGTTTATGAGCAGACAGATTAGCTAGCTAGTTGATAAGTTGTCTACCTCCACTTTATAAACAGATAGCCATAGCAGCTAACGTTAACGTTACTTCACTGCTGGAGCGGTCAGCTACTTTAGCGATGTTTAACGTTGACTACGTAACGTTAGCAATATATCTTGTGTAGAATTCAGAGGGAAGGGTCAGGGAGCAGAGACTCAGTATTTAGATGAAGTGAGCTGGTTTGACCCATAGACTGTAATATTAACAGTCTATGGTGTAACCATGGAGATGGGACATGCTCGCTTCACCGCAGTTGTGTGCGTCAGCGGCCGTGGGAGAGGGTGTAAAAGAGGGGTGTGACGATGACATACTCAATACGGATCTGTATTCACCATCCATACGAAGCCAAACGAGAGCCGTTTGCCGATTTTTTTCACCCTGAGACCTGGTTTCAAAAAAGTGCGTTTTCAGGCGGTGCGTTTGCAGGATTCGTCTGGACGGTCGGCCCAAACGATGCAAAATATGTGCGTTTGCACAAAAAAACGTTTCCGTGTGGACGGCCCCTGAGCCTCCATTTCAAAAATGAATGAATGAAAATTCGCGTTGCAACTTGCAGCCAATGGGAGCTGGCTGCAGGATGACTCAATCACCACGAACAGTTTTTAATGTTATATCAGACTAGAACTACTCGAGAGTCAAAAAAATAAAAAAATAAATAAATACTCGAGAGTCTGCTTTTGAGACTTTGCTCTAATTTTCGGGACAATTAGGGCAGGATTTGGGACAACTGCTTGGATTTCGGGACTGTCCCGAATTTTTCAGGACGTCTGGTCACCCTATAGTCCACATTCATGCCAACGTGATTAACAGAAGAAGAGCCTGAGAGTCCGTTAGAACTCTCTCTGAGTAGTGAGTTAGTATCTCCAGATATTTAGGATAGTTTTGGCTTTACGCTTTGGCTGCACTGCAGGGGTAATGTATGTGGAGCGTTAGAGAGACAGACAGTTAGAGAGACAGACAGACAGTTACAGAGATAGACAGACAGTTAGAGAGACAGACAGACAGTTAGAGAGATAGACAGACAGTTAGAGAGATAGACAGACAGAGAGACAGAAAGACAGTTACAGAGAAAGACAGACAGTTACAGAGATAGACAGACAGTTACAGAGATAGACAGACAGTTACAGAGATAGACAGACAGTTACAGAGATAGACAGACAGTTAGAGAGACAGAAAGACAGTTACAGAGAAAGACAGACAGTTAGAGAGATAGGCAGACAGTTAGAGAGATAGGCAGACAGTTACAGAGAAAGACAGACAGAAAGACAGTTACAGAGACAGACAGACAGTTACAGAGATAGACAGACAGTTACAGAGATAGGCAGACAGTTACAGAGAAAGACAGACAGTTAGAGAGATAGACAGACAGTTAGAGAGACAGAAAGACAGTTAAAGAGACAGACAGACAGAGAGATAGACAGACAGACAGTTAGAGAGATAGACAGACAGTCGCAGAGAAAGACAGACAGAAAGACAGTTAAAGAGACAGACAGACAGTTAGAGAGTAAGACAGAGTTAGAAAGAAAGACAGACAGACAGAGAGACAGACAGACAGTTAGAGAGACAGACAGACAGTTAGAGAGATATGCAGACAGTTACAGAGAAAGACAGACAGTTAGAGAGACAGACAGATAAACATTTACCGAGAAAGACAGACAGAAAGACAGTTAAAGAGACAGACAGACAGTTAGAGACAGACAGACAGTTAAAGAGACAGACAGACAGTTAGATCGACAGACAGTTACAGAGATAGACAGACAGACAGACAGTTAGAGAGACAGACAGACAGTTAGAGAGACAGACAGACAGTTAGAAAGAAAGACAGACAGGAAGACAGTTAAAGAGACAGACAGACAGTTAGAGAGATAGACAGACAGTTACAGAGAAAGACAGACAGAAAGACAGACAGACAGTTAGAGAGATAGACAGACAGATAGACAGACAGACAGTTAGAGAGATAGACAGACATTTACAGAGAAAGACCGACTGAAAGATAATTTGAGAGAAAGAAAGACAATTAAACAGACAGACAGTTAGAGAGACAGACGAACAGACAGACAGGATGGCAGACAGACACTACGCTGCTCTCTGTCCGGTGTCACCAGTTTCATAGATTATAATATATATATTATTATATATATAATATATATATATTATATTATATTTATAGCGTAGTAATGGAACATCCCACACATTACGCTGCAGTGTAACTGGTCCAGAAGGCATTATAATGACTTTCTTTTTTTTTTTAAATAATTTTGGCAGTAATTGGCCTCCGTATGACCTCCCATACCTCAGGTCACCCCGAAACCTTCAGATTACATCACACTGCAACACTCAGGCCAAAGATTACTCTTTATTATTTTTTTGTGATACTGTTGTCATGTTAATTTCTTACTGCAGAATGATCTGAAGCCTCTTCCATTTTATTCTCTCTCTCTCTCTCTCTCTTTTTGTCTTTCTCTCTCTCTCTCTCTCTGTCTCTCTTTGTCTCTCTCTATCTCTCTCAATTCAAATAAAATTGCTTTATTGGCATGAATGTCAGAAATAACAATATTGCCAAAGCATCAAGGATAATAATAAAGAAATACATACATACAATTAATTGAGTAAACTAAAATATATACATTTAAAAATATAAAAATAAAACAAAATCAGGAAAGCAACAACAGTATATCAATATACAGTAAAATCTCTCTCTCTGTCTCTCTCTCTCCCTCTCTCCCTCTCTCTCCCCCCATCTCTCTCTCTAAATATGAGCCTGTAGACATATCATACTGCTTAAAGACACACATACATACAGTACAAATGTTCAGGGCTGGCTTCAGATCACAGATTCTCCTCTCTTAAAATGGCTCTCCATCTCCAGCGCTACATTTTGTGGTTTTGAGTTTTGAGCCCAAAGTGATCTCGGTGCACCAAGTAGAAGGAGAAGAGCTGATATATATATATATATATATGTATATATATATATATATATATATATATATATATATATATATATATATATATATGTATATATATATATATATATATATATATATATATGTATATATATGTATATATATATATATATATATATATATATATATATATATATATATATATACAGTCTTAAAAGTAGCCACCCTTTGCTTTTTTATTAATAAGGGAAATAATTCCACTAATGAACCCTGACAAAGCACACCTGTGAAGGTAAAACCATTTCAGGTGACTACCTCATGAAGCTCATTGAGAGAACACCAAGGGTTTGCAGAGTTATCAAAAAAAAGCAAAGGGTGGCTACTTTGAAGAATCTAAAATATAAGACATGTTTTCAGTTATTTCACACTTTTTTGTTAAGTACATAATTCCATATGTGTTCATTCATAGTTTTGATGCCTTCAGTGAGAATCTACAATGTAAATAGTCATGAAAATAAAAAGGAAACACATTGAAGGAGAAGGTGTGTCCAAACTTTTGGCCTGTAGTACATATATATATATATATATATATATATATATATATATATATATATATATATATATATATATATATATATATATATATATATATATATATGTATGTATGTATATGTATATATATATATATATGTATGTATGTATGTATGTATGTATGTATATATATATATATATATATATATATGTATGTATATATATATACATATATATATATATATATGTATGTATATATATATACATATATATATATGTGTATATATATATATATATGTATATGTATGTATGTATGTATGTATGTATATATATATATATATATATATATATATATGTATGTATATATATATACATATATATATATATGTGTATATATATATATATATATATATATATGTATATGTATATATATATATATATATATATACAGTATATACACATATATATATATACATATATATATATATATATATATATATATATATATATATATGTATGTGTATATACTGTATATATATATATATGGACCTTATTCCTCAAACCGATTTTTCCCATCGGACGCCGTCACTTTAAAGGGGAACTATGCAGTTTTTTTTAGCTTAATTGACCTTAACTGAACAGCTTCGGAGTCATTGGAACGGTTATATGACTTTTTTTCGGGTTGAATGGTGGTCGTCTTGCTCCCCCCTAGTGCCTGTGAGCCTCGCACCCAAGGGAATTGTAAATACGGGGTGAAAAAGGGGTCAAAAACATTGAAAAAAAGCACCAAAAGAGTTGAAAAAAAATACAAAACTGTCAAGAAAAACATGAACATTTTCAGTTTGGACTGTTAGTTAGGGAACAAACGGAGCTACGACACGTTCTGCGTCACGTGGTAACCTTCAGGAAGTGAAGTCACGTCTGATTTGAACCCAAGGGAGTTAGCTTCTCCTCCGAATGTGTACCTCCTATGGCGCCGTTTTGATGCTAACAAGCTATCACCTCCCGTTAGCATCCCATTGACTCCCATTCATTCTGACGTCACTTTGACAGAGAATAACTTCTGAAGCGTTTAAAGGTTGTCAGTACCCGATCCGTTCCACCTGCACAATCCGTTCTGCGTATGCGCAAGATGTTCACGCATGCGCAGATGATAATACTGTTTTACGACCTGCCCGATCTGTTCCACGCTAGCCTCCACCCAAGCTAACGTTAGTTTAGCTAACAGCTAATTCGGCTAACCGCTAGCCGACAAATAACGCATGCGCAGAACGGATCGTGCAGGCAGAACGGACAGCTACATTCAGTCTAAAATAACGTTAAGTCAAACTTAATGGGAAAAGCAGCTACAGCTAAATCAAGACTTTGCAGTAATAACAATAAAGACAAGTATTGAGTGATTGTATTTTAAATGAGGTCAAGTAAAGTAGAACTGACGTAACAGCTGTTATATATGTTAACGTTTGTTTTGAAGTTTTATTTTGAGGGTCTTTTAAAAGTTTGCATGCTGTCTCAGCTAGCGGTTAGCCGAATTAGCTGTTAGCTAAACTAACGTTAGCTTAACTGTGGAGGCTGACGGACGGCAGACCGCTACAATAGTGGGTAGTGTCGTAAATCATCGTACCAGAACGGATTGTGCAGTTGGAACGGATCGGGTACTGACAAAGACTCTATTTGTCCGTTGTTTATTTCTGAAGAAACACAACAATGTATAAAAGGCTCCATTACCTTGTACCTCGCGTCTCAGTCTGGCTTTGAATTTCCGGAGCAGCCAGATCCACGTGACGCGTTCGTCCAATCAGCTGCCGGTTTTCATTTTTTGGGTAACAATACCTCGGGGAGACTGATCAGCCCAAAGGTCAGCCGTCTGGTTGGTGTGTAAGCGGCTTTAAGGGCCACATTAGAAATGAGATTCCAGGGCCTGACATGTAGAGTTTAACATGCTTTTATTTTATCAAAAAAGTCAAATATCTTTGATTGCATGTCTCATATAATCTTCTCACTTACAGTTGACAGTTGGAATAAAGAAAAAATAAAGTCAGCAAAGAAGTTTGGTAGCCACCATTGACAAAGAGCCACCATTAAAAATGTCACAGAAAGCGCCAAAATCGTCAGATAAAGTAACAATAAAGTGACAACAGCCTGGCCCCTTGTTAAAGTGCCCATATTATGCTCATTTTCAGGTTCATAATTGTAATTTGAGGTTGTACCAGAATAGGTTTACATGGTTTAATTATCTAAAAACACCGTATTTTAGTTGTACTGCACATTGCTGCAGCTCCTCTTTTCACCCTGTGTTCAGGTCTCTGTTTTAGCTACAGAGTGAGACCTCTCAACTGCTGTACTATCTTTGTTGTCAGTCGCACATGCTCAGTAGCTAGATAAGACTACATGCTCAGTAGCTAGGTAAGGACTACATGCTCAGTAGCTAGGTAAGACTACATGCTCAGTAGCTAGGTAAGACTACATGCTCAGTAGCTAGGTAAGACTACATGCTCAGTAGCTAGGTAAGACTACATGCTCAGTAGCTAGGTAAGACTACATGCTCAGTAGCTAGGTAAGACTACATGTTCAGTAGCTAGGTAAGACTACATGCTCAGTAGCTAGGTAAGACTACATGCTCAGTAGCTAGGTAAGACTACATGCTCAGTAGCTAGGTAAGACTACATGCTCAGTAGCTAGGTAAGGACTACATGCTCAGTAGCTAGGTAAGACTACATGTTCAGTAGCTAGGTAAGACTACATGCTCAGTAGCTAGGTAAGACTACATGCTCAGTAGCTAGGTAAGGACTACATGCTCAGTAGCTAGGTAAGACTACATGTTCAGTAGCTAGGTAAGGACTACATGCTCAGTAGCTAGGTAAGACTACATGCTCAGTAGCTAGGTAAGACTACATGCTCAGTAGCTAGGTAAGGACTACATGCTCAGTAGCTAGGTAAGACTACATGCTCAGTAGCTAGGTAAGACTACATGCTCAGTAGCTAGGTAAGACTACATGCTCAGTAGCTAGGTAAGGACTACATGCTCAGTAGCTAGGTAAGACTACATGCTCAGTAGCTAGGTAAGACTACATGCTCAGTAGCTAGGTAAGACTACATGCTCAGTAGCTAGGTAAGACCACATGCTCAGTAGCTAGGTAAGACTACATGCTCAGTAGCTAGGTAAGACTACATGCTCAGTAGCTAGGTAAGACCACATGCTCAGTAGCTAGGTAAGACTACATGCTCAGTAGCTAGGTAAGGAATACGAGCTAGCTAGCTGTTTCTCCAACTTCAGTCAGTACGAGGCAGGATTAGCCGGGAGACTTCTTCTAAACGAGGGCGCACTTCACACTTAGCGTGGAATACCTGCAGAACAGGGACATGGAAGTAGTTCTTTTGGAGATTAGGGTGAACTAGTGTGTGTTGTACCGGTGTTTTGCCATTGAGAACGAGCGAGCATGCTAACGGTTAACCCCCTAGCCCCTTCGTTTCGGCTAGTGACGTAGAAAGCCGTGCAGATATTGACCAGCTCACCAGGAGACTGAAGACAGGACACATTCAGAAACCAGATCTCACTCAGAACACCATGGATGGGTGTTTTCAAAGTCTGTATGCGTGCAGAAGCACCAGAGACACAAAATAACACCCCAAATCCCAGAAAAGGGGATTTTTTTTTCTCATAATCTGAGCACTGCAACAGGAAATCAATTTTGGGGACATTGAGAATGTATATGTTTACAACTGTGAAATGGTCTATGGAGAAACCTGCCAGCAAAAAAAGCAACGAAAAACAGCGAAGAAATGGCCCAAAACTGCATAGCGCCCCTTTAAAAATCTGACATTCGAAAACGAGTTAACATGCCGTACAGACACAGACGTCTGTCCTTATTTCGTACCCAGCGAGTGGAGAGGAACACATGGCACTCAGCCCGGCTCACAAGTTGCACAATTCAAAAAATGCTGTTATGCTGTTTTCTTCACCAAAATGACCATGTTTTTACCTCCGCTCTTACGGCACATTTCTTATTGTATCGATAGCGCTTGTTTTCTACATCTGATCTGAAGCGTTCTTGCTCTCCCTGTAATGCCTTTTCCATTTCAAACATGTACAGACTGTTGTCACATGTACAGGTTGTTGTCACATGTCCAGGTTGTTGTCACATGTAAATGGACTGTTCTTATACAGTGCTTTTCTAGTCTCAACGACTACTCAAAGCGCTTTAACATTGTACAGGAACCATTCACCATTCATACACTGTGGCCGAGGCTGCCGTACAAGGTGCCACCTGCTCATCAGATAATCATTCACACACATTTACACTCTGATGGAGCAGCATCTGGGGCAACTCTGGGTTCAGTGTCTTGCCCAAGGACACTCCGACACTGTTGTCACATGTACAGCCTGTTGTCACATGTCCAGGTTGTTGTCACATGTTCAGGTTGTTGTCACATGTACAGTCTGCTGTCACATGTCACATGTCCAGGCTGTTGTCACATGTCACATGTCCAGGTTGTTCTCACGTGTCACATGTCCAGGTTGTTGTCACATGTTCAGGTTGTTGTCACATGTCACATGTACAGGCTGCTGTCACATGTCACATGTCCAGTTTGTTGTCACATGTCACATGTACAGGCTGCTGTCACATGTCACATGTTCAGGTTGTTCTCACGTATCACATGTCCAGGTTGTTCTCACATGTCCAGGTTGTTGTCACATGTCACATGTCCAGGTTGTTGTCACATGTCACATGTCCAGGTTGTTGTCACATGTCACATGTCCAGGTTGTTGTCACATGTCACATGTCCAGGTTGTTGTCACATGTCACATGTCCAGGTTGTTGTCACATGTCACATGTCCAGGTTGTTGTCACATGTCACATGTCCAGGTTGTTGTCACATGTCACATGTCCAGGTTGTTGTCACATGTCACATGTCCAGGTTGTTGTCACATGTCACATGTCCAGGTTGTTGTCACATGTCACATGTCCAGGTTGTTGTCACATGTCACATGTCCAGGTTGTTGTCACATGTCACATGTCCAGGTTGTTGTTACATGTCACATGTCCAGGTTGTTGTCACATGTCACATGTCCAGGTTGTTGTCACATGTCACATGTCCAGGTTGTTGTCACATGTCACATGTCCAGGTTGTTGTCACATGTCACATGTCCAGGTTGTTGTCACATGTCCAGGTTGTTGTCACATGTCCAGGTTGTTGTCACATGTCACATGTCCAGGTTGTTGTCACATGTCACATGTCCAGGTTGTTGTCACATGTCACATGTCCAGGTTGTTGTCACATGTCACATGTCCAGGTTGTTGTCACATGTCACATGTCCCAGGTTGTTGTCACATGTCACATGTCCCAGGTTGTTGTCACATGTCCAGGTTGTTGTCACATGTCACATGTACAGGCTGCTGTCACATGTCACATGTCCAGGTTTTTCTCACATGTCCAGGTTGTTGTCACATGTCCAGGTTGTTGTCACATGTACAGCCTATTGTCACATGTACAGCCTGTTGTCACATGTCCAGGTTGTTGTCACATGTACAGCTTGTTGTCACATGTACAGCCTGTTGTCACATGTCCAGGTTGTTGTCACATGTCCAGGTTGTTGTCATATGTCACATGTCCAGGTTGTTGTCACATGTACAGCCTGTTGTCACATGTCCAGGTTGTTGTCACATGTAACATGTCCAGGTTGTTGTCACATGTACAGCCTGTTGTCATATGTCACATGTCCAGGTTGTTGTCACATGTCCAGGTTGTTGTCATATGTCACATGTCCAGGTTGTTGTCACATGTACAGCCTGTTGTCACATGTACAGGTTGTTGTCACATGTCCAGGTTGTTGTCACATGTCTAGGTTGTTTTCACATGTACAGCCTGTTGTCACATGTACAGCCTGTTGTCACATGTCTAGGTTGTTGTCACATGTCCAGGTTGTTGTCACATGTCCAGGTTGTTGTCACATGTCCAGGTTGTTGTCACATGTCCAGGTTGTTGTCACATGTACAGCCTGTTGTCACATGTCTAGGTTGTTGTCACATGTACAGCCTGTTGTCACATGTCTAGGTTGTTGTCACATGTCCAGGTTGTTGTCACATGTACAGGCTGCTGTCACATGTCACATGTCACATGTCACATTTCCAGGTTGTTGTCACATGTCACATGTACAGGCTGCTGTCACATGTCACATGTCACATGTCACATTTCCAGGTTGTTGTCACATGTCACATGTACAGGCTGCTGTCACATGTACAGGTTGTTTTCACATGTCCAGGTTGTTCTCACATGTCACATGTACAGGTTTTTCATATTTTAGCCCTTTGGCACTTCCGATGCCTCACAGATCTAAAGGCCTTCCTCTCGTTTGGTGTCCAACGAACACACGTGTGAAAGGTTGAGCTCATGATGCATCAGAGCGACGAGTCAAACATCCCAAATGTCAGTGTGCG
>JABUOV010000047.1:47500-52500 GCA_025617405.1 Perca schrenkii
TGCACATCAAAAAAACAAAAACAAAACATAAAACAAAAAAAACAGCTGATTCATGAGTGGATCAATCCTCACCCCAAACACCAAATGTTTACATTACACATACGAATATATACACACACACTCAGGGTGGTGGTCCAGCACTGGCAGCCCCCCCACTCTCATATCTCTCCATTTGTGCATGAACAGGTCCTGAGTGTGTGTGTGTGTGTGTGTGTGTGTGTGTGTGTGTGTGTGTGTGTGTGTGTGTGTGTGTGTGTGTGTTGGTGTATTTCAGGCCTGTGTGTGTAGTGATTTCTAACAAACAAAGTGTAATTTCCCCAACTGGTGATCATTAAACAGTATAAAAAAAAAACAGAGACACACATATATACACACACACGCAGCCACACACACAAAGACAAAACCACACACACACACACAGACACACACACACACAAAGACAAAAACACACAGACACACACAGACACACACACACACACACACACACACACACACACAGACACACAGACACACACACACAAAGACAAAAACACACACAGACACACACACACACACAGACACACACAGACACACACACACACACAGACACACACACACACACACACACACACATACACACAGACACACACACACAAAGACAAAAACACACACAGACACACACACACAGACACACACAGACACACACAGACAAAAAACACACACACAGACACACACACACACACACACACACACACAGACACACACAGACACACACAGACACACACACAGACACACAGACAAAAAACACATACACACACACACACAGACACACACAGACACACACACACACACACAGACACACACAGACACACACACAGACACACACAGACACACACACAGACACACAGACAAAAAACACATACAGACACACACACACAGACACACACAGACACACACACAGACACACACAGACACACACACAGACACACAGACAAAAAACACATACAGACACACACACAGACACACACACAGACACACACAGACACACATGCAGACAGACACACACAAAGACATAAACACATACAGACACACAGACACACATACAAACACACACACACACACACACAGACAAGAACACATACATACACACACAGACACAGAAACACACAAACACACACACAGACACACACACACACACACACACACACACAAAGACAAGAAACACACACACAGACACACACACACACACACACACACAAAAACACACACACAGACACACACAAACACACACAGAGACACACACTCACACAGACAGCAGGCTTCTTAAACATGTTATGAGTTATATAAATCTATATGAGAGAGTGTGTTTGATCTATATGAGAGAGTGTGTTTGATCTATATGAGAGAGTGTGTTTGATCTATATGAGAGAGTGTGTTTGATCTATATGAGAGAGTGTGTTTGAGTTATATGAGAGAGTGTGTTTGAGTTATATGAGAGAGTGTGTTTGATCTATATGAGAGAGTGTTTGAGTTATATGAGAGAGTGTTTGAGTTATATGAGAGAGTGTGTTTGAGTTATATGAGAGAGTGTGTTTGATCTATATGAGAGAGTGTGTTTGATCTATATGAGAGAGTGTGTTTGAGTTATATGAGAGAGTGTGTTTGAGTTATATGAGAGAGTGTGTTTGATCTATATGAGAGAGTGTGTTTGAGTTATATGAGAGAGTGTGTTTGATCTATATGAGAGAGTGTGTTTGATCTATATGAGAGAGTGTGTTTGAGTTATATGAGAGAGTGTGTTTGAGTTATATGAGAGAGTGTGTTTGAGTTATATGAGAGAGTGTGTTTGATCTATATGAGAGAGTGTGTTTGAGTTATATGAGAGAGTGTGTTTGAGTTATATGAGAGAGTGTGTTTGAGTTATATGAGAGAGTGTGTTTGATCTATATGAGAGAGTGTGTTTGAGTTATATGAGAGAGTGTGTTTGATCTATATGAGAGAGTGTGTTTGAGTTATATGAGAGAGTGTGTTTGATCTATATGAGAGAGTGTGTTTGATCTATATGAGAGAGTGTGTTTGATCTATATGAGAGAGTGTTTGAGTTATATGAGAGAGTGTGTTTGATCTATATGAGAGAGTGTGTTTGAGTTATATGAGAGAGTGTGTTTGATCTATATGAGAGAGTGTGTTTGAGTCTATATGAGAGAGTGTGTTTGAGTTATATGAGAGAGTGTGTTTGAGTCTATATGAGAGAGTGTGTTTGATCTATATGAGAGAGTGTGTTTGATCTATATGAGAGAGTGTGTTTGAGTTATATGAGAGTGTGTTTGAGTTATATGAGAGAGTGTGTTTGATCTATATGAGAGAGTGTGTTTGATCTATATGAGAGAGTGTGTTTGAGTCTATATGAGAGAGTGTGTTTGAGTCTATATGAGAGAGTGTGTTTGAGTTATATGAGAGAGTGTGTTTGAGTTATATGAGAGTGTGTTTGAGTTATATGAGAGTGTGTTTGAGTTATATGAGAGTGTGTTTGAGTTATATGAGAGTGTGTTTGAGTTATATGAGAGAGTGTGTTTGATCTATATGAGAGAGTGTGTTTGAGTTATATGAGAGAGTGTGTTTGATCTATATGAGAGAGTGTGTTTGAGTTATATGAGAGAGTGTGTTTGATCTATATGAGAGAGTGTGTTTGAGTTATATGAGAGAGTGTGTTTGATCTATATGAGAGAGTGTGTTTGAGTTATATGAGAGAGTGTGTTTGAGTTATATGAGAGAGTGTGTTTGATCTATATGAGAGAGTGTGTTTGAGTTATATGAGAGAGTGTGTTTGAGATATATGAGAGAGTGTGTTTGATCTATATGAGAGAGTGTGTTTGAGTTATATGAGAGAGTGTGTTTGAGTCTATATGAGAGAGTGTGTTTGAGTTATATGAGAGAGTGTGTTTGAGTTATATGAGAGAGTGTGTTTGAGTTATATGAGAGAGTGTGTTTGAGTTATATGAGAGAGTGTGTTTGATCTATATGAGAGAGTGTGTTTGATCTATATGAGAGAGTGTGTTTGATCTATATGAGAGAGTGTGTTTGAGTTATATGGGAGTGTGTTTGAGTTATATGAGAGTGTGTTTTAGTTATATGAGAGTGTGTGTTTGATCTATATGAGAGAGTGTGTTTGAGTTATATGAGAGAGTGTGTTTGATCTATATGAGAGAGTGTGTTTGAGTTATATGAGAGTGTGTTTGAGTTATATGAGAGTGTGTTTGAGTTATATGAGAGAGTGTGTTTGAGTTATATGAGAGAGTGTGTTTGAGTTATATGAGAGAGTGTGTTTGAGTTATATGAGAGTGTGTTTGAGTTATATGAGAGTGTGTTTGAGTTATATGAGAGAGTGTGTTTGATCTATATGAGAGAGTGTGTTTGAGTTATATGAGAGTGTGTTTGAGTTATATGAGAGAGTGTGTTTGATCTATATGAGAGAGTGTGTTTGATCTATATGAGAGAGTGTGTTTGATCTATATGAGAGAGTGTGTTTGAGTTATATGAGAGAGTGTGTTTGATCTATATGAGAGAGTGTGTTTGAGTTATATGAGAGAGTGTGTTTGATCTATATGAGAGAGTGTGTTTGAGTTATATGAGAGAGTGTTTGATCTATATGAGAGAGTGTGTTTGATCTATATGAGAGAGTGTGTTTGATCTATATGAGAGAGTGTGTTTGAGTTATATGAGAGAGTGTGTTTGATCTATATGAGAGAGTGTGTTTGATCTATATGAGAGAGTGTGTTTGAGTTATATGAGAGAGTGTGTTTGATCTATATGAGAGAGTGTGTTTGATCTATATGAGAGAGTGTGTTTGATCTATATGAGAGAGTGTGTTTGAGTTATATGAGAGTGTGTTTGAGTTATATGAGAGTGTGTTTGAGTTATATGAGAGAGTGTGTTTGATCTATATGAGAGAGTGTGTTTGAGTTATATGAGAGAGTGTGTTTGATCTATATGAGAGAGTGTGTTTGATCTATATGAGAGAGTGTGTTTGATCTATATGAGAGAGTGTGTTTGAGTTATATGAGAGAGTGTTTGAGTTATATGGGAGTGTGTTTGAGTTATATGAGAGAGTGTGTTTGATCTATATGAGAGAGTGTGTTTGAGTTATATGAGAGAGTGTGTTTGAGTTATATGAGAGAGTGTGTTTGAGTTATATGAGAGAGTGTGTTTGATCTATATGAGAGAGTGTGTTTGATCTATATGAGAGAGTGTGTTTGATCTATATGAGAGAGTGTGTTTGATCTATATGAGAGAGTGTTTGATCTATATGAGAGAGTGTTTGATTTATATGAGAGAGTGTGTTTGATCTATATGAGAGAGTGTGTTTGATCTATATGAGAGAGTGTGTTTGATCATATGAGAGAGTGTGTTTGAGTTATATGAGAGTGTGTTTGAGTTATATGAGAGTGTGTTTGAGTTATATGAGAGAGTGTGTTTGATCTATATGAGAGAGTGTGTTTGATCTATATGAGAGAGTGTGTTTGAGTTATATGAGAGTGTGTTTGATCTATATGAGAGAGTGTGTTTGAGTTATATGAGAGAGTGTGTTTGATCTATATGAGAGAGTGTGTTTGAGTTATATGAGAGAGTGTGTTTGATCTATATGAGAGAGTGTGTTTGATCTATATGAGAGAGTGTGTTTGATCTATATGAGAGAGTGTGTTTGATCTATATGAGAGAGTGTGTTTGATCTATATGAGAGAGTGTGTTTGAGTTATATGAGAGAGTGTGTTTGAGTTATATGAGAGAGTGTGTTTGAGTTATATGAGAGAGTGTGTTTGAGTTATATGAGAGAGTGTTTGATCTATATGAGAGAGTGTTTGATCTATATGAGAGAGTGTGTTTGATCTATATGAGAGAGTGTTTGATCTATATGAGAGAGTGTGTTTGATCTATATGAGAGAGTGTTTGATCTATATGAGAGAGTGTGTTTGAGTTATATGAGAGAGTGTGTTTGATCTATATGAGAGAGTGTGTTTGAT
>JABUOV010000047.1:57500-62500 GCA_025617405.1 Perca schrenkii
TGCATGCTTGTTTACATGGAAAGAAAAACAGGTTATAATGGCATATGTCTATGTCTACATATGTCTATGTCTACATAGACATAGTATGTATGCCTGTACTGTACAGGCCAAAAGTTTGGACACACCTTCTCATTCAATGCGTTTCTTTATTATTTTCATGACTATTTACATTGTAGATTCTCACTGAAGGCATCAAAACTATGAATGAACACATATAGAATTATGTACTTAACAAGAAAGTGTGAAATAACTGAAAACATGTCTTATATTTTACATTCCTCAAAGTAGCCACCCTTTGCTTTTTTTGATAACTCTGCAAACCCTTGGTGTTCTCTCAATGAGCTTCATGAGGTAGTCACCTGAAATGGTTTTACCTTCACAGGTGTGCTTTGTCAGGGTTCATTAGTGGAATTTTTCACCTTATTAATAAAAAAAGCAAAGGGTGGCTACTTTGAAGAATCTAAAATATAAGACATGTTTTCAGTTATTTCACACTTTTTTGTTAAGTACATAATTCCATATGTGTTCATTAATAGTTTTGATGCCTTCAGTGAGAATCTACGATGTAAATAGTCATGAAAATAAAAAGGAAACGCATTGAATGAGAAGGTGTGTCCAAACTTTTGGCCTGTACTGTATGTCTATGTCTACATATGTCTATCTCGGGACAGTTGAAACAGCTGTAACTCCAGTTATTTTAAGTAAATGCACAAATGTCTGTGTTTATACAATAATTTATGGAGGGGAGACATGGAAAAGCAGTTTTAGAAAGATGAAAATATATTTGGGCCCCCACCAGGTAGGGGGTCGAGTTTTCCCATGTTATCCTATGGAGACACAAGAGTTGGAAAAGAACGAGACAGACAAAGGGGCAACAGGCAGATGAACTTGCTGCTCCAAGCGCTAAAGCTAGCCTTCAGTAACTGGAGGACATAGCCACACCACCACCGCTCCATGGATTGTTATTGGGAATCATCCCAATAACAATCCATGGAGCGGTGGTGGTGTGGCTATGTCACAGAAGCCTGTCTGAATACACTCACCGGACGGCAGCTAACGGCTAGCGGGGCAAGCTAGCTACCGGCAGTATCGAGAAGGGGACCAGGGTCATAGACATATATATAATGGACCAACAGAGCCCGTGTCTCTGGACCGAGACCAGTGAAGGATATTAGAAGCACTTTTCCGGTGATCTCTTCCCTTACTGAGCAGCCTCCAACTGAGAGAGACAACGTAGATGTGACGTGAGCAACCTGTCTGAAAGTGTGAAGTCTTCTGGTAGCTGTGCCGAGAGAAATCTCAATCATTCCCAATCTTACAGAGACGGAGAGTGTAGGTATATGTAAGGAGATAACATAGACACAGGCTAATTACTGATCACTAACATGCTAGTTAACATTAGTAATTACTGATCACTAACATGCTAGTTAACATTAGTAATTACTGATCACTAACATGCTAGTTAACATTAGTAATTACTGATCACTAACATGCTAGTTAACATTAGTAATTACTGATCACTAACATGCTAGTTAACATTAGTAATTATTGATCACTAACATGCTAGTTAACATTAGTAATTACTGATCACTAACATGCTAGTTAACATTAGTAATTACTGATCACCAACATGCTAGTTAACATTAGTAATTATTGATCACTAACATGCTAGTTAACATTAGTAATTACTGATCACTAACATGCTAGTTAACATTAGTAATTACTGATCACTAACATGCTAGTTAACATTAGTAATTACTGATCACTAACATGCTAGTTAACATTAGTAATTACTGATCACTAACATGCTAGTTAACATTAGTAATTATTGATCACTAACATGCTAGTTAACATTAGTAATTACTGATCACTAACATGCTAGTTAACATTAGTAATTACTGATCTCTAACATGCTAGTTAACATTAGTAATTACTGATCAATAACATGCTAGTTAACATTAGTAATTACTGATCACTAACATGCTAGTTAACATTAGTAATTATTGATCACTAACATGCTAGTTAACATTAGTAATTACTGATCACTAACATGCTAGTTAACATTAGTAATTACTGATCACTAACATGCTAGTTAACATTAGTAATTAGTAATTAGTAATTAGTAATTATTGATCACTGATCACTAACATGCTAGTTAACATTAGTAATTATTGATCACTGATCACTAACATGCTAGTTAACAATGCTAATTATTGATCACTAACATGCTAGTTAACAATGCTAATTATTGATCACTAACATGCTAGTTAACATTAGTAATTATTGATCACTAAAATGCTAGTTAACATTAGTAATTATTGATCACTAACATGCTAGTTAACATTAGTAATTACTGATCACTAGCATGCTAGTTAACATTAGTAATTATTGATCACTAACATGCTAGTTAACATTAGTAATTACTGATCACTAACATGCTAGTTAACATTAGTAATTACTGATCACTAACATGCTAGTTAACGTTACTAATCACTAACATGCTAGTTAACATTAGTAATTACTGATCACTAACATGCTAGTTAACATTAGTAATTATTGATGACTGATCACTAACATGCTAGTTAACATTAGTAATTACTGATCACTAACATGCTAGTTAACAATGCTAATTATTGATCACTAACATGCTAGTTAACATTAGTAATTATTGATCACTAAAATGCTAGTTAACATTAGTAATTATTGATCACTAACATGCTAGTTAACATTAGTAATTACTGATCACTAGCATGCTAGTTAACATTAGTAATTATTGATCACTAACATGCTAGTTAACATTAGTAATTACTGATCACTAACATGCTAGTTAACATTAGTAATTACTGATCACTAACATGCTAGTTAACATTAGTAATTATTGATCACTAACATGCTAGTTAACATTAGTAATTATTGATCACTAAAATGCTAGTTAACATTAGTAATTACTGATCACTAACATGCTAGTTAACATTAGTAATTACTGATCACTAACATGCTAGTTAACATTAGTAATTATTGATCACTGATCACTAACATGCTAGTTAACATTAGTAATTACTGATCACTAACATGCTAGTTAACAATGCTAATTATTGATCACTAACATGCTAGTTAACATTAGTAATTACTGATCACTAACATGCTAGTTAACATTAGTAATTACTGATCACTAACATTCTAGTTAACATTAGTAATTATTGATCACTAAAATGCTAGTTAACATTAGTAATTACTGATCACTAACATGCTAGTTAACATTAGTAATTATTGATCACTGATCACTAACATGCTAGTTAACATTAGTAATTACTGATCACTAACATGCTAGTTAACATTAGTAATTATTGATCACTGATCACTAAAATGCTAGTTAACATTAGTAATTACTGATCACTAACATGCTAGTTAACATTAGTAATTATTGATCAATGATCACTAACATGCTAGTTAACAATGCTAATTATTGATCACTAACATGCTAGTTAACATTAGTAATTATTGATCACTGATCACTAACATGCTAGTTAACATTAGTAATTACTGATCACTAACATGCTAGTTAACATTAGTAATTATTGATCACTGATCACTAACATGCTAGTTAACATTAGTAATTATTGATCACTGATCACTAACATGCTAGTTAACAATGCTAATTATTGATCACTAACATGCTAGTTAACATTAGTAATTACTGATCACTAACATGCTAGTTAACATTAGTAATTACTGATCACTAACATGCTAGTTAACAATGCTAATTATTGATCACTAACATGCTAGTTAACATTAGTAATTGCTGATCACTAACATGCTAGTTAACAATGCTAATTATTGATCACTAACATGCTAGTTAACATTAGTAATTACTGATCACTAACATACTAGTTAACATTAGTAATTATTGATCACTAAAATGCTAGTTAACATTAGTAATTACTGATCACTAACATGCTAGTTAACATTAGTAATTATTGATCACTGATCACTAACATGCTAGTTAACATTAGTAATTATTGATCACTGATCACTAACATGCTAGTTAACAATGCTAATTATTGATCACTAACATGCTAGTTAACAATGCTAATTATTGATCACTAACATGCTAGTTAACATTAGTAATTATTGATCACTAAAATGCTAGTTAACATTAGTAATTACTGATCACTAACATGCTAGTTAACATTAGTAATTACTGATCACTAACATGCTAGTTAACATTAGTAATTATTGATCACTGATCACTAACATGCTAGTTAACATTAGTAATTACTGATCACTGATCACTAACATGCTAGTTAACATTAGTAATTACTGATCACTAACATGCTAGTTAACATTAGTAATTATTGATCACTAACATGCTAGTTAACATTAGTAATTACTGATCACTAACATGCTAGTTAACATTAGTAATTACTGATCACTAACATGCTAGTTAACATTAGTAATTACTGATCACTAACATGCTAGTTAACATTAGTAATTATTAATCACTAACATGCTAGTTAACATTAGTAATTACTGATCACTAACATGCTAGTTAACATTAGTAATTATTGATCACTAACATGCTAGTTAACATTAGTAATTATTGATCACTAACATGCTAGTTAACATTAGTAATTATTAATCACTAACATGCTAGTTAACATTAGTAATTATTGATCACTAACATGCTAGTTAACATTAGTAATTATTGATCACTAACATGCTAGTTAACATTAGTAATTACTGATCACTAACATGCTAGTTAACATTAGTAATTACTGATCACTAACATGCTAGTTAACATTAGTAATTACTGATCACTAACATGCTAGTTAACATTAGTAATTACTGATCACTAACATGCTAGTTAACATTAGTAATTATTAATCACTAACATGCTAGTTAACATTAGTAATTATTGATCACTAACATGCTAGTTAACATTAGTAATTATTGATCACTAACATGCTAGTTAACATTAGTAATTATTGATCACTAACATG
>JABUOV010000047.1:77500-80000 GCA_025617405.1 Perca schrenkii
TCTAATTTCACGTCAATTACTTACTTACATTACAGTATTTTTTTGCACTATGGCCACCTCACCTCACTTTACTTAAATACTTTTTATATAATGCCACTTTACATTCATTCAGTGTTTTTTTTTGCACATTGTCTGTTGTTTGTTTGGTTGTTTGTTGGTTTGTTTTTATTGTGGAAAAACTGCTGCTGTAATAAGTGAATTTCCCCATTGTGGGATAAATAAAGTAAAAAAAAAAGAAGCATCTTTTTAATATGTAGTTTAATCCTTCTTTTTCTTCCAGTTTTCAGATGTTGCGTAGGTACGCCCACCCGTCTCTCCCGGGACTCCTTAGCGTCTGTCTCCTGTCCGGCTGAAGACGTAGCCGCAGCAACGGTGCCGGGCCGGGCGAGTCCGACCTGCGGCGGTCCCGGTACCTCTCGGTCGGTCGGTGCGTCCCGGACCCAGACTGATGCAGCGTCTCGGTCGGGGAGAAGCCATGTCATCGTCCGTCGTCTGTCCCCCTGGGCTGAGGAGCAGCGCCACAGGAAGCAAGGACGCACGTTTCCAGGATGCCTTGAGAGGCTTCCCCCTGTCTGCTCTGGTGCACTGATACCTGTCAGCACACACACACACTCACAGCAGGGTTTCCCCCAAAAAACATTGTTTATAAGGTGAAAATGAAGGACTTTGAATAGCCAGTTTGTGCTGCCATAAAGTGCCAGCCTGAGGGCGTTAATGTAAGTTGTGACGCCCAGAGGCAAGTGAGTCTTTTATTTATTTTTTTTTATTTTTTTTTAGGGGCCAGTCAAGTCACAGACGGATGGCGGGCGTTAATGTAGAGCCTTAATACTCTCTGTGACAACAGAATTAAGGACAGAATCGCAAAATTAAGAATATAAAAAAAAAAGCTATGAGACTTATTCCCTATATTAAAAGTCAGTGCTAAAAGCTAACTTGAGATGTTGAAAATATGACTGTGTGTAAGTTTACAACCGAGCTGTAGCCATAAAAAACACCACGTGAATACGTTAAATAATAATTCCCCAAAGACTGCACTCAAGATAAGACTTCATAAAGAACTGATTCAACATCTTGCGTCGGACAATCATCTGCGAATGCAGGAGAAGAGACTCTAAAATGCTCAGCGGGGATCTGATGTGCCAGTGACCTCTGTGGGGAATCGTCCCGCTGACCGTGGACGAGTTATCGAAACGTAGGCTACAGGTGCACCAGAGAACCCATGGAGCCCGTCTCGGCCCACGGCTACAGGATTCTGTAGGGGCCAGAACCGGGAGCACGCTCAGCAGACAACCCACGCGAATGCAATGGAGGAGGACATCGATGTCCCATCCCACACCGAGGTCAGTGTGTGAGCCTTTAATCTGATCCCAGTGTTTGGCCTCACAGCACTTTAACGCATGGGATCTACACAACAGGTGTCTAAGGCAGGACTTAGGCTTCTGTGTGTGTGTGTGTGTGTGTGTGTGTGTGTGTGTGTGCGCGCATGAAGTGTTTCTTTTTCTGTGTGTGTGTGTGTGTCTGTCTGTGAGTGTGATTGTGTGTGTGCATGCGTGAGGTGTGTGTGTCTGTGTGTGTGTGTGTCTGTCTGTGTGTGTGTGTGTCTGTCTGTGCATGCGTGTGTGTGTGTGTCTGTCTGTGAGTGTGTGTGTGTGTGTGCGTGCATGAAGTGTGTTTCTGTTTGTGTGTGTGTGTGCATGAAGTGTGTTTCTGTTTGTGTGTGTGTCTGTGAGTTTGTGTGTGTCTGTGAGTGTGTGTGTGTGTGTGTGTGTGTGCATGCGTGAGGTGTGTTTCTGTGAGTGTGTGTGTGCGGGAGGTGTGTTTCCGTGTGTCTGTGTGTGTGTGTGTGTGTGCGTGCATGAGGTGTGTGTGTCTGGGAGTGTGTGTGTGTGTGCATGAAGTGTATTTCTGTGAGTGTGTGCATGCGTGAGGTGTGTTTCTTTGTGTGTCTGTGAGTGTGTGTGCGTGTGTGTGCATGAAGTGTGTTTGTTTGTGTGTGTGTGTGTGTGTGTGCGTGCGTGCGTGAGGTGTGTTTCTGTGTGTGCATGAGGTGTGTTTCTGTGTGTGTGTGTGTGCGTGCGTGAGGTGTGTGTGTGTGCGTGCGTGCGTGCGTGAGGTGTGTTTCTGTGTGTATGTCTGTGTGTGTGCATGAAGTGTATTTCTGTGAGTGTGTGTGTGTGAGGTGTGTTTCTGTGTGTGTGCGTGTGTGTGTGTGCACGAGGTGTGTTTCTCTGTGTGTGCGTGTGTGTATGCATGAGGTGTGTGTGTCTGTGAGTGTGTGTGCATGCGTGTGTGTGCATGAAGTGTGTTTGTGTGTGCGTGCATGCGTGTGTGTGTCTGTGAGTGTGTGTGCGTGAGGTGTGTGTGTGTGTGTGTGTGTGTGTGCGTGAGGTGTGTGTGTGTGTGTGTGAGTGCGTGAGGTGTGTTTCGTGTGTGTGTGTGTGTGTGTGCGTGCGTGAGGTGTGTTTCTGTGTGTGTGTGTGTGTGTGTATGCGTGAGGTGT
>JABUOV010000047.1:87500-117500 GCA_025617405.1 Perca schrenkii
GCCGTATTAGCAGCAGCAAACAACTGGAAACTTTTTACAATTTTCATCTGCTATTCCACCACTAAATTCACTATTGAGACTTTTTTATGCGATAAATTAACTGTGTAGAGTTTGAATATGGGCAGTTTTACAAACGTTGATGGCCAACTGCACATTTTCTCCGATGTTGTCAGAAGCTTCAGTCTGACGGGACAGCCAGCTGGTGGCGGCCGGGATCGCCTCCCTGCTGGCCGGCCAGTGATGCTCACAGACACCGCTGTTAGCTGGAAGTCTGAAAAAGTAGCCTACACGGGCTGTACAAAAGGCCGTCAGTCAGGAGTGATTGTTGTGAGGAGGCTCCATGTTGGAGAATAGCGCGGACACGCACCTCACACCGCGCACCACCCGGACAAAAAAGTGAGAGAAAGAAAAAGGAGAGGTCGCAGTTCGGACGATGACTATCCGGTTGAGTGTGTGTGTGTGTGTGTGTGTGTGTGTGTGTGTGTGTGTGTGTGTGTGTGTGCGCGTCCTCGAAATCTGACCACACACAAACACACGTAAGCAGAGCTACCCACACCCATGTTTCTACTGTTGCTTAATTAAATATAACATCAAAAGAGAGAAGTTGTCTGAGTCGTCATTTAAACAGACACACCTGGGGCGAAGTTGGGAACCAGAATCAGCTTTAAATCCAGTCCTAATCTAGTCCTCACTAACACGGGCCCAATTATAGTAACTACATGAAAACTTCACGGTTGTTGCATGAAATGTCGTTTGTGTTTAGCCTACATCATCATTTTCTATCATGTGAAACAAGACCCAGCCTAGTGGTGAATCTGCAGACAGATGCTTAACAGTGTGCTCCTCAGCAGTCTGCTCCCCCTGCTGCTCATAAGGTGCCTCTGCACTCCTTTCGTTTCAGACCCTCCCACCAGCCTTTGGGCCACGCCTCCTCATTTACATTGACATGTGTCAAGTCCAAATGAAAAGGCAATGTTAAATGGAAATTCAAAAGCCAAATGAAAATTAAAATCCAATGTTAAATTGAAATTCAAAAGCCAAATATTAAATTCAAAAGCCAAATGGAAAATTTAAAAAATAATAATATTTTTAATTTGATCTCGCTTTGTTTTCCCTTTGGACTTTCAATTTCTCTTTGGACTTTCAATTTGAATTATGAATAAATATTTCCTCCATAGTGAATGGGAGGTAACGGATTGTTTGATTATTGTCCAGATTTCGGCGCTGAAGCAGAATGGTCTCCTGCAGACGCTGGCAGCCGGAGGAGACCAGCTGCAGCCTGCAGGTAACACACACACACACACACACACACACACACACACACACCTCACGCACTATCTTTATGGGGACCCGTCATTGACATAATGCATTCCCTAGCCCCTTACCCAGTGGTGTAGTGGTCCCTGGAGAAGTGGGTATACTCTCAGTTTTCACGTTAAGTAGTCCAGAAAAAAGCCCTGTTTTAGAAACAGTGACATGTAAGACTATGATTTAGTTTACCCAAAAATCTGTCATTTCTACTTGCTCACTATTATAAAATGATCATGACTTGATTAGGAGCAGTATGTAGTTACTACTGGTCACACAAGCAGCCTGGATGAATGTAAAATGTATTTATCATGAGGCAAACATGGTGTTTCGATTATTTTTTGCACATTTATTTAAATAAAATACTTCAAATCTGAAGTTGACAATGCATCCTTGTTCATATTTCATCTTAAATAAAACACACAAATCATTCTCTTCCAAACATCAAAACCAATCAGCTAAACTTAAAAGTGCACACAGCTTCAGTTTCCTTCATGTAGGACTCAGTCATAGTCTCCACTGCATTCTCAATGGCAGCTTCTTTCTGTTGCTCTGCCACCTTCACAGCCTGAGTGTGGGCCTTGGACAACGCATGTTTCCTCACCTTATTTCTCAAGACTGACAAACTTGTTGTTCTACTTCCCTGGCCAGACACTTGAATTTCAAAGTTCATCCATTCTCTTGAGAGCGATACACCTTGCTCCTTGTTGATCCCAATGGAGTTCACACTGCTACAGACCAGACATCCTGCGAAGCATAAACAAACAATGTAACTTCTCCTGTATCCACAGCTGTACGTGTGTATGGTCCTTTACACACACACACACACACACACACACACACACACACACACACTTATCTGTTTCAGAAGTTAGCAATCTACCTAAACTTACCCAATTTTTTGTTTTTGGATCCCAACCAGGGGTTCTTGGATTTGAAGTCTTCTGTTTGTTTAGCACTCCACAGGTCTGGCCAGTCATTATTGATGTCTACAGAAACAACAAAAATAATTATGCATCTCCCTGTCTCTCTCTCTCACACACACACACACACACACACACACACACACACACACACACACACACAATACTGGGATCACAATAGTCATCAGCAAGACATGGGTCCCCCTCTTTACATTAACAATCTGCATAACCAAGTGGAAATATTTTCAGCAAGTAAAGCTGAAGCATACAGGAGATTAGTGAGTGAAATACTTGGGAGAGTTTATTTAACAAAAAACAACAAATTTAACACAAAATGTTATATAAGAGTAGCATTGTAAAAAAACAAACAAACATGGATACAGACAAAATAAATATAACGGCAATAAAATAAATAACATCACACAGAAATTCATCTATTGTTACAAGCTAAATCAACATTCAAAATGAGGCTTAATCTGTCAAAATCACCTTTTATTACAGTGTGAGGCTTCACTTTTCAATAAACTGGAGATGAATTTACTGCCTGTATGTTCTGACCTGGTGGTGGTAGACTGGGTCCTGGTCTATGCTCACACTGACTTGCCTGGCTAGCTCCCAGTTGAGAGCTGCCAGGGCTGCTGGTTTCAGGGGTGGGGTCTGCCTGGGCCTGATCTGGGCCTGATTTGTGCCTCTTTACAAAAAAAGTCAGCAATATCTCCCTTCCTTTTCATTGTTATCTGTCCCTATACAAAATAAGACAGCCTGATTAGACCTCAATATTGTTTTAGGCTGAATCTTAAACTATTTGTCCCCATTCTTGTGTTTTAACTTACTTAAAAATCAACTACCAGCCTAGCTACTATAAAATTAAACTAGATCATATAGGTTAGTTAGGGCTAAGTAACTTGGCTAATGTTATAATTTAGGGCTAAGTAACTTGGCTAACATTATAATTTAGACCTTTACAATAATAAACAAGCTTCATGGACATTGAGACAATCAGTTTCATCAGTCTGTTATGAAATTCTTATGAACTGGGTTGATTAAACACTTACTGAAAACCAACAATGCCCCGGTTTCCCCACATTATCCCAATCTACGTAGCTAGCTTCATAACGTTAGCCGACTCGCACTAACTATTGGTGGCAAAATCTCTTCTCCTCTAAATGTGCAGTCATATTGCCACTGGCAATTTGCCAGTAGTTAAAATAATGAATAATTTGGAAACCACCTTAAAACTTACCTCAGAATTATGTCTTCCATCAACTGGGGTGGCACACCGCCGCTTGTGTTGTTTCTTCATCTGTTGTTTGGTCTGCTGTCGTTATCGTAGTCAAGTGGCACCGGCACCTGAGGTTTTCACTGGCAACTGAGGTATTAGCGATATTTTCCTCGGCATGACCCGCCCTACTCTGCCTCTGATTGGCTCATCAGTCCTCATGCCTAAAGTTAACCAATCTCATCAGTGAAAGCAGCGAGTACCAGCCAATTAGAGGCAGAGGAGGGTGGGTCATGGCTTCACCATCCTTGAGGAAAAAATGGGCAATCTGGCTCACAGATATTACTGACTGGTGCGCATCAGGGGGGATTTAGAAGTTGGTATACGCAATGCTGACTGAAAAATAAGTAGGTATACGCCGTTTACCAGCGTATACCCTGGACTACACCACTGCCCTTACCCTCACCTTAACCATCACAACTAAATGCCTAACCTTAACCCTTACCCTAACCTTAACCATCACAACTAAATGTCTAACCTTAACCCTTACCCTAACCTTAACCATCACAACTAAATGTCTAACCTTAACCCTTACCCTAACCTTAACCATCACAACTAAATGTCTAACCTTAACCCTTACCCTAACCTTAACCATCACAACTAAATGTCTAACCTTAACCCTTACCCTAACCTTAACCATCACAACTAAATGTCTAACCTTAACCCTTACCCTAACCTTAACCATCACAACTAAATGTCTAACCTTAACCCTTACCCTAACCTTAACCATCACAACTAAATGTCTAACCTTAACCCTTACCCTAACCTTAACCATCACAACTAAATGTCTAACCTTAACCCTTACCCTAACCTTAACCATCACAACTAAATGTCTAACCTTAACCCTTACCCTAACCTTAACCATCACAACTAAATGCCTAACCTTAACCCTTACCCTAACCTTAACCATCACAACTAAATGCCTAACCTTAACCCTTACCCTAACCTTAACCATCACAACTAAATGCCTAACCTTAACCCTTACCCTCACCTTAACCATCACAACTAAATGCCTAACCTTAACCCTTACCCTCACCTTAACCATCACAACTAAATGCCTAACCTTAACCCTTACCCTAACCTTAACCATCACAACTAAATGTCTAACCTTAACCCTTACCCTCACCCTAACCATAACCTAATTCTATCCCTAATCCTAAAACCAAGTCTTAACCCTCAAACAGCCCTTTAAACTTGTGGGGACCAGCATTGTGGCCCCACAAAGCTGTTGGTTCCCCACAAGTATACTGGACTCCTGGTTTTCGGACCCCACGAATATAGTTAAACAAGCCCACACACACACACATACACACACATACATACATACATACATACACACAAACACACACATAGAAACACGTGCACACACACATGCACACACTTACACACACAAACACACACAGACACACACACACACATAGACACACACACAGACACAAAGAAACACATGCACACACACACACACACACACACACACACACACACACACACACACACACAGACACACTTTTCCTACCTTATTTTGTAATTCTCTCCACAGAGGAGAATGTGGATTTGGAAAAGGCCAGAGAGGAGTGGGAGGCTCTGGAGAACGTCCAACCAGGTTAGACTTCTCTCTCTGTGTCACCCGTTTGCATCCAGATGATGACGGCTTTAAAGTTTAAGTTGCTGCTTAGAAAGTTTAATGTGTGTGTAATGTATATTGTGTATGCAATGTCCTGCAGCTCTCTGTGAGGACTCGAACCCGACCCCGATCATCTCCTTCAACGAAGCGCTGCAGTTCTTCCAGACCACAGACCTCGGGGACTTGCTGGTACACACACAGAAGTCTTGAATACAAGCTGTTATATCATTAATATTAGCTGCCTTGTTGTAATAAATGAAGGCTAAATTCAGCACATCGTCATTGCCACAGCATCATTTCTGTCAGTGGAACAAAAAGAGCTTCCCAGAGATGGGAAGGGAACTGCTGGAAGCATTTTATTCTGGAAGCTTTGCATTAACAGCACACATACTGTAAGTGCTTTCCAAATTCAGGGAGATGGTTCCAAATCAATAAAGAAAAACATACATAACACACACACAGACGCAAGACACACAAGACACTCACAACTCACTTGTTTTGATAGCTCTATCTCTAACTTTAGGACTTGTTTTGATAGCTCTAGCTCTAACTGTAAGACTTGTTTTGATAGCTCTATCTCTAACTTTAAGACTTGTTTTGATAGCTCTATCTCTAACTTTAGGACTTGTTTTGATAGCTCTATCTCTAACTTTAGGACTTGATTTGAGAGCTCTATCTCTAACTTTAAGACTTGTTTTGATAGCTCTAACTCTTACTGTAAGACTTGTTTTGATAGCTCTGTCTCTAACTGTAAGACTTGTTTTGATAGCTCTATCTCTAACTTTAAGACTTGTTTTGAGAGCTCTATCTCTAACTTTAGGACTTGTTTTGATAGCTCTATCTCTAACTTTAAGACTTGTTTTGAGAGCTCTATCTCTAACTTTAGGACTTGTTTTGATAGCTCTATCTCTAACTTTAAGACTTGTTTTGATAGCTCTATATCTAACTTTAAGACTTGTTTTGAGAGCTGTATCTCTAACTTTAAGACTTGTTTTGATAGCTCTAACTCTAACTTTAAGACTTGTTTTGATAGCTCCATCTCTAACTTTAAGACTTGTTTTGATAGCTCTAACTCTAACTTTAAGACTTGTTTTGATAGCTCCATCTCTAACTTTAAGACTTGTTTTGATAGCTCTATATCTAACTTTAAGACTTGTTTTGAGAGCTCTATCTCTAACTTTAGGACTTGTTTTGATAGCTCTAACTTTAAGACTTGTTTTGATAGCTCCATCTCTAACTTTAAGACTTGTTTTGAGAGCTGTATCTCTAACTTTAAGACTTGTTTTGATAGCTCTAACTCTTACTGTAAGACTTGTTTTGATAGCTCTAAGTCTAACTGTAAGACTTGTTTTGATAGCTCTATATCTAACTTTAAGACTTGTTTTGAGAGCTCTATCTCTAACTTTAAGACTTGTTTTGATAGCTCTATATCTAACTTTAAGACTTGTTTTGATAGCTCTATCTCTAACTTTAGGACTTGTTTTGATAGCTCTAACTCTTACTGTAAGACTTGTTTTGATAGCTCTATCTCTAACTTTAGGACTTGTTTTGATAGCTCTATATCTAACTTTAAAGTGGTTTTGTATTTCTGTAGAAGAACATTCAGCCGACCATTCGCAGGACGGGTCTGGCAGCGATCACGCACTTCCTGTTTGGACCGCCGCGGCTGCACAGGGAGCTCCTGGAGGAGAGGGACCTGGTCTTCGCCATCGCACAGTGTGAGTGGGTCTTTCAAAAGCGTTTTTAAGGCCCAGTTCTACGGTGGCCAACAGGGGCAAACCCACTGCAACTTAAAGCCCCACTGTGTTACTCTTTTAGTTATCTAAATCTGTGTTGCCCGTTCACCAACTTGTCTTTTTTCATGAATATTGACCACCAAGTAATGGTATTGAAATTTAACATTTGTGTTACCATGAACTGGGGTAGACACTCCATATTCATGCTCCATCTTGAAATACGTTAGTGTGTGTGTGTTGTGTTGTGTTGTGTTGTGTTGTGTTGTGTTGTTCTGTCTGTCTGTCTGTCTGTCTGTCTGTCTGTCTGTCTGTCTGTGGTGTTGTCTGTCTGTCTGTGTTTGTGGTGTTGTCTGTCTGTCTGTCTGTCTGTCTGTCTGTGTGTGTGTGTTTGTGGTGTTGTCTGTCTGTCTGTCTGTCTGTCTGTGTGTGTGTGTTTGTGGTGTTGTCTGTCTGTCTGTCTGTCTGTCTGTCTGTGTGTGTGTGTTTGTGGTGTTGTGTGTGGTGTTGTCTGTGTGTGTGTGTGTGTGTGTGTGTGTGTGTGTGTGTGTGTGTTTGTGGTGTTGTGTGTGGTGTTGTCTGTGTGTCTCTGTGTGTGTGTGTGTGTGTGTGTGTCTGTGTGTATAAGGGAACAGGACATACTGCTCCACCGTTCCTGTTTTCTCTGTCACATGATGAACTCACAGCTGCTGCTAATACTGCACGCTAATGGGTATGGGTATGGGTATCGTAGCTTCCCGGCCCCGGTGGCAAGTTTGAAGAAGGAAACATGGAGGACCACACGTATTCCAAATCCAAATTTCAGGAACAGGAGTCTTCTTCTTCTCCTTCGCCCAGGAAAAGGAGATTGAAAAGACCAAGAGACCAGCGTCATCAGAAAAAATGTGAAGGCTACCGTAGCTGTAATACCTACTTTGAACTGCGTGGCACGAGAGAGAGTTGATTGTGGTATATGATCTCAACGCTAGATGGGAGAAATTCCCACACATTGGACCTTTTTAAGAAACCACAGATTTTCACTCCTGTCAATGTTTGTGTTTTTCTTTAGGCCATGTGGACAACAGCCAAACGGTCCACATGCGTGTCCTCCAGACCATCTATAAGCGGCTGATTGGCAGCAGGCTGGACTGTCCTCGCTTCGGGGCACACTGGGAAAACATTGGCTTTCAGGGTGAGACACCGAGACACTCTCCTGCTCTTCAGATGCTTCAAGTCTGGATGTTCATTTCAAATTCATCCGGTTAATTGTTTTCATTTTTAGACCTTTTAGTTAAAGCGTAAGATCCTTTTAGTTTAACACGAAACAGCCCCGAAATTTCCATCGCCAAACCCACCAGACTCCATGTAAATAATCAGGACTTTTAGCGTGTATAGAGCCAGCATATCTCCACCAGACTCCGTGTAAATAATCAGGACTTTTAGCGTGTATAGAGCCAGCATATCTCCACCAGACTCCATGTAAATAATCAGGACTTTTAGCGTGTATAGAGCCAGCATATCTCCACCAGACTCCATGTAAATAATCAGGACTTTTAGCGTGTATAGAGCCAGCATATCTCCACCAGACTCCATGTAAATAATCAGGACTTTTAGCGTGTATAGAGCCAGCATATCTCCACCAGACTCCATGTAAATAATCAGGACTTTTAGCGTGTATAGAGCCAGCATATCTCCACCAGACTCCATGTAAATAATCAGGACTTTTTAGCGTGTATAGAGCCAGCATATCTCCACCAGACTCCATGTAAATAATCAGGACTTTTAGCGTGTATAGAGCCAGCATATCTCCACCAGACTCCATGTAAATAATCAGGACTTTTAGCGTGTATAGAGCCAGCATATCTCCACCAGACTCCATGTAAATAATCAGGACTTTTAGCGTGTATAGAGCCAGCATATCTCCACCAGACTCCATGTAAATAATTACGACTTTTAGCGTGTATAGAGCCAGCATATTTCCACATGTAAATGGGTGAATTAAGGGTTTATTTCAACCAAACCAGAGTGGTGATAGCACTTGTCATTTCCACAGTATTAAATGCTTCTCTAAATAAATGCATTCATTAATTGAAAGAAATGCTTCTGAAGCCTCAGTGTGATAATGTGCAGTAATATTTTTTTAAATAAATGAAAGTCTGTGAGCCCTACCTTGCACCTGGCATAGTGCAAAGCCCGAAGCAAGTGTCTTTGCTAGTTTAAGACCGACGCAGTTGTCAGTTTCCCGTTCATAGGCGTGCTGGTCTTACAGGGAGGTGTGTTCAGGTGCATTCTGGGTGTGCTGGTCTTACAGGGAGGTGTGTTCAGGTGCATTCTGGGCATGCTGGTCTTACAGGGAGGTGTGTTCAGGTGCATTCTGGGCGTGCTGGTCTTACGGGAGGTGTGTTCAGGTGCATTCTGGTCTTACAGGGAGGTGTGTTCAGGTGCGTTCTGGGAGTATTGCTATCTTGAGGCAGCGGGAAGTGATCTCACCATTGACCAACAAAAACCTGGTCTAAAGTCAATAATGCAGCATTTCATTGTTATTTTAACAGAGCATTAGTAAAATGCTCCTAGGCTCGTGTACAGCGCGCAAATACAAACAAATAAAAATATTACGGTGTAAATCCTCCATTATAACAGCAATGCTCCAAGGTCCAAACGCGCCTGGCTTTTAAAGGGAATGGGAGATGATCTCTGATTGGTTGATTGCATGTTACTCCCAATAGGGTTGGGCGATGGGGGTGTATCTCTTTACATAAATATTTTTTTATACTACTATGGGCTAACGATCAGACATACATTTAAATGCTCTCTGTAAATGCTGCCCTGCTGGTAGGGGCAGTTTTTTACAACTTGACCTACTTTCACTTAACTCAGATGTCCTGATCTGCGTAACGACAGTACAGTGGGACGTTCTCCTTCAACAGAGCGACAGTAATAACATAACATACCATCATTACTGAGTTTAAACTACATTCACGGTTATGTTTGCACTGAATAACGCATTCAATAAACAGAAACATAACTCTTGCAGCGCAATATTAGCTAACACATTAAATAGCACCCTCGTGACTTAGCCTACTGTTGCTAACGTACATTCGTAAATCCTGCATACCATCGTCCCGTACCTACAGGACCTCAGACTGACTTATTGATGCACAGTAGTATCCACAAACTTAGTCCAATGAGGGGAGAAAGGAAAGTGTGATAGGGCTCCACTTTAACGCCTTTTTCTCTCTCGCTCGAGACCGCTGCGTCCAACGTTACTAGAAGGTAGAGCGAGCTACAGCTGACAGGGGAGAGAGAGAGAATGTATCACTACAGCCAATCAGCAGTCTGCTCAAAGCCATGGTTTGATGATTCACAAATAGGTAGCACATAAGGGGGGGGAAGTAGCTTCCACTTAAGGGGCCCTATCTTGATGGTGGCTCTCCATCGTGATGCTGGCCGTCCATCGGCACAACCCTAACGCCCAAAACACACCTCTGATTAATGAAGACACTAATGGTGCGTTCTTTTAGTCTTGTAATCGCTTGTAGTCACATCCGTGTCGTAAAAACGAATAACCGCGGGGTTGTTGTGTTCTTTTTGTCACACAATAATACGAGTCGGAGAAAAGATGGATTTTTGTAACATTTTTAGTAACATTTAGGATTGTATTCACCCAGTTATTGACATATTACACACATATATTTCACAGTTTGATACATGAAAATTACGTTTTGATTAACGTTAACGTTAGGCTACTGCTCTGCTCTCTGGTATTTAACTCCTAATAAGACTGTAGTGACATGCCTATAGGTGACAACGACAAAAGTGCTTAAAATTGTAGAAAACCACAATGTTTACTACGTGTGATGCACGACGTAGCCATCTTTGAAAGTGAACTCGGGGTCCTCTGAGTTCAGACGACTTGACGAGTCGTATATATACGTTCTTTTTGCAACTTCCGGTTCGTAACTCCGGAAAACGACTCGTAGATCGACTTCGGTGGACAAAAAGAACGCACCATAAATACAACCCTTTAGAACCATGTGCCCGGCGCACAGACCCATTTTTACCACCGTTTAACTAGCAGAAGTGGATTTGGACACGCCCTAAACACACCTCAGATCGTTAAAATAGGGCCCTGTGTCTAAAAGTATTGGCCGTGTTTCACACCAAACATGGAAACAAACCGGCTCAGTGTGTTGTTGCATCGTCGTCTCTGTGTTGCAGGTACAGACCCGGCCACTGACCTGCGCGGCACTGGGTTCCTGGGACTGATGCACACGCTGTACTTTGTGATGGACCCGGAGACTCTGCCGCTGGCTCGAGACATCTACAAGTTATCACAGCACCCCACGCAGGTATCAGCTGTTTAAAGGGAGGGATGCACCGAATCCAGATTTTTGGGGTTGGGCTGAATCCTGAATCCCCTGGTTGAGATTGAGCTGACTCCTCCTCCCATCCTCAGTCCATGAACACAGTAAACACATGAATGAAGTCAAACAGGGACTGTCCTTCCTTTGCCGTACCTGAAGTTGCTGCATTCTGGCTGCTGTCTGGAGATTCCTTCATGCACAACTCGTATTCTTTCAGATGTTTCAGACCAGTTTTTGTAACAGCGGCCATGTTGTGTATAGTTTAGGGTCCTCGCCACCACCAGACCAATCAGCATTGAACAGATTGAACATGTAGCTGGACTTGAATGGCCTTCTTTTGACTGAAAGTACTGCCAAACAACAACTTTTTCTGCTCACCAGATCCATGTCCACTTTCTCACAGCCTACTGCTCACCAGATCCATGTCCACTTTCTCACAGCCTACTGCTCACCAGATCCATGTCCACTTTCTCACAGCCTACTGCTCACCAGAACCCCGTCTAAAAGCCCCAATATTCAGCCCAATCAGAAGCCCAATCCTGGATTCGGTGCAAAATAAACTCAATGACTTTCCTAAGAGCTAATGATTGTAGTCGGTCCCCTGTGTACTTCTTTGGCAAGTCTTATCTTTAAGCTTTTTGAGTGTTATTCATGTATTATCTGTTCTATCTTCTCCAACATTTTAGACACCGATATGTTAATAATAACGGTCCAAAATGATATGAAATTGCATATTGTTTTAAGTGAAAGATTTCACATTTTCTTGATGGAAGAACCCTTCAAACCCGCTTTTTAAAATAAGTTTACCAGAGTCTGTGTTGTAGTTTGTAGACGGTCCCTAAGCACTCGTCTCACTGCAGTCTCACTGCCGGCTGCTCAGAGAGACCAATAATGTTATTTCTATCTTCTTTCTTCTTCTCTCTGTTTGGGATTTAATAACATGTTGTTATAGAGAATTGATCCCAGAAGTTCAAATCTGTGAATATCTTTCTAACTTTGCCTACGTTTATAAAACCGTGCCGTTTTTTTGTCAGCTGACCCCAGGGGCGCTCCGTACAATTCCCCCTCAAGGGGTTTTTACAGTTGGCGAGTGACATCGTGACGTCAAAATGATGTAATATCCGGCCGGCGCATCCGATTTATGGCGTGCGAGCCGAGGTTGCGCACTGCTCTTTTTTTTTTTCCAGCGGCGGGCGACAAAGCGGAAACAGGAAACATGAATGAGTTCGCCGACAACCGGATGCCAGGACTCTCAGAGCGACTGCAGGTCTCTCTGGTAAACTTACTGGGTTAAGATGAGTTCTTTTAAGGTGAATGAAAGGCTCGATCCCACCAAGTAGATCATCCAATCAAATCAAAGCATTGACGGCAATGCAATAGACAGTATATATAATGGACCACCAGACCCCGTGTCTCTGAACGGAGACCAGTGAAGGATATTAGAAGCACTTTTCTGGTGATCTCTTGCTTTACTGAGCAGCCTCCAACTGAGAGGGACGACGTAGATGTGACGTGAGCAACGTGTCTGAAAGTGTGAAGTCTTCTGGTAGCTGTGCCGAGAGAAATCTCAATCATTCCCAATCTTACAGAGACGGAGAGTGTAGGTATATGTAAGGAGATAACATAGACACAGGCTAATTACTGATCACTAACATGCTAGTTAACATTAGTAATTACTGATCACTAACATGCTAGTTAACATTAGTAATGAAACCTAAACAGCTAATGGAAGTCCAAACTGCCTGTGAGCTTCTCCTGTACTATACGGTAATTCCTCTACTGTGTGACAGTAAGTCTCGTGGTTATGACCCAATCGTTAACCTATTTTTATAAAAGCGTCTGCTACGGAGCCATAACGTGAGCTACAAGGTAATGGAGCCTTTTATACATTGTCGTGTTTCTTTCGAAATAAACAACGGACAAATACAGTCTTTAAACGCTTCAGATGTAAAGTTATTCGCTGTCAAGTGGCGCCAAAATGAATGGGAGTCAATAGGATGCTAACGGGAGGAGATGGCTTGGTAGCAACAAAATGGCACCATAGATGGCTCGAGTTCTGAAGCGAAGCTTACCCCCCTTGGGTAATTTTGAAAAAAAAAAAAAAAAAGTTTTGGAAAAATCATGGAATTTTTGTTAACACAGCATAATAATATGTGATTAATAAAAAAAATTGTTTAATAAAAAAATTATTTGACTTCGTCTTAACCTCAATGTTCTATCTATTCGGGACACCATTTTAAGAATCCCACTATGAACCACAGACATTATTATTCATTTTATAGTTAAACCTCTGAGGGGAAACTTTAACACAGATTGGTATTCTTATTGTAGAATGTCCACTGACATTTTCAGGAACACACAGTCATGGAAATTTGCCAAAAAGTCAAGGAAAAGTCTAGCCTAGAAATCTCTAGGCACTCTCCGTTGGCTTGCGAGCTGCAAAAACCAAATTTTGATCAGGCCAATCACATCGTGTATATAGTGGGTGGGCGGGGCTTATGGCTGCTGCTGCTGCTGGTGAACAGAGGTCTTCTGGAAGACTTGGAGTTCAGCTTTTCTTTGAGAAAAGAACAAAGAACGGCTCTGAAGTCATTCTTAAAAAAGAGAAGATGTGTTCGGAGTTTAAAGTTTAATCTATCAGCTAGCTTCGCTAGCTTCTTCGTTGCTCTGATTGGTTGGAGCGCTATCCTATTGGTGCAGAGGGAATTTGAAAGACAACCGTTTATCCCGCCCCTCAGATTGAGCCCTGACCAATGAGGAGTTCCCAGACCCAACATCTGGATGTGGGGCTGGCTTGTCAGGCTAGGAAAAGTCATGAAGAAGTCATGGCAAAGTCATGAAGAAGTCATGAAAAAGTATTGGTTGAAATGCGTATGAACCCTGTGGTGTGTTTTCTCTGCTCCAGAACTTTCCATTCAGCGTGATGTCCATCAACATGACGCGCATCGCTCTGCAGGTCCTCCGAGAGGAAGCCTTGTCCAAGTGAGTCCCTGTCCTCATTCCCCCCGCTCTGGTGTTTCCCCCTCTCATTCCCCGTTGTGGTTGGTAATCTGCGGGGTTGACACAGACGCCAACGTTTCTCCGTCCTGATTGGTTCTTATCGGTCACGATGCTCGTTCTCTTAAAGGAACACGCCGACTTATTGGGACTTTATCTTATTCACTGTAACCCCCAGAGTTAGACTAGTCCATACATACCCTTCTCATCTCTTATTGGGACTTTATCTTATTCACTGTAACCCCCCAGAGTTAGACTAGTCCATACATACCCTTCTCATCTCTTATTGGGACTTTATCTTATTCACTGTAACCCCCAGAGTTAGACTAGTCCATACATACCCTTCTCATCTCTTATTGGGACTTTATCTTATTCACTGTAACCCCCAGAGTTAGACTAGTCCATACATACCCTTCTCATCTCTTATTGGGACTTTATCTTATTCACTGTAACCCCCCAGAGTTAGACTAGTCCATACATACCCTTCTCATCTCTTATTGGGACTTTATCTTATTCACTGTAACCCCCAGAGTTAGACTAGTCCATACATACCCTTCTCATCTCCGTGCGTGCTGTAAGGCTGTCTGACGGCTCCAGCATTAGCTTAGCCTAGCACAGATCCTGCAGGTGAATGGTTCCAG
Organism: Perca schrenkii; assembly: GCA_025617405.1. Lineage (NCBI taxonomy): Eukaryota > Metazoa > Chordata > Actinopteri > Perciformes > Percidae > Perca > Perca schrenkii. Next base: position 102,349 of record JABUOV010000047.1, read on the forward strand.
TAATCCTACTGCTCCGAATAAGTGACAAAATAACACCAACATGTTCCTATTAACATGTTGTGATTTATAGAGTCACAGCGTGTAGAAAAAACAACGTAACATGAGACACAGCCGTCTTCTAACTGTAAACAAACCGGGAACTATATTCTGTATGTGTTTTGTTCACCCATGCTCTGTGTGTCTCTCTGTGTGTGTCTGTGTGTGTGTGTCTGTCTCTCTGTGTGTGTGTGTCTCTGTGTGTGTGTCTCTGTGTGTGTCTCTGTGTGTGTCTCTGTGTGTGTCTCTGTGTGTGTCTCTGTGTGTGTGTCTCTCTGTGTGTGTCTCTCTGTGTGTGTCTGTCTCTCTGTGTGTGTCTGTCTCTCTGTGTGTGTCTCTGTGTGTGTGTGTGTGTGTGTGTGCTCTCTGTGTGTGTTTGTCTGTGTGTGTCTCTCTGTGTGTCTGTGTGTGTGTCTCTCTCTCTCTGTGTGTCTCTCTGTGTGTGTCTCTGTGTGTGTCTGTCTCTCTGTGTGTGTGTGTCTCTCTGTGTGTCTCTCTTTGTGTGTCTGTCTCTCTGTGTGTGTGTCTCTCTGTGTCTCTCTGTATGTGTTTGTTTACCCATGCTGTGTGTGTCTCTCTGTGTGTTTGTGTCTCTGTGTGTCTCTCTTTGTGTGTCTGTCTCTCTGTGTGTGTGTCTCTGTGTGTGTCTGTCTCTCTGTGTGTGTGTCTCTCTGTGTGTCTCTCTGTGTGTCTGTCTCTCTGTGTGTGTGTGTCTCTCTGTGTGTCTGTCTCTCTGTGTGTGTGTGTCTCTCTGTGTGTCTCTCTTTGTGTGTCTGTCTCTCTGTGTCTGTCTCTCTGTGTGTGTCTGTCTCTCTGTGTGTGTCTGTCTCTCTGTGTGTGTCTGTCTCTCTGTGTGTCTCTCTGTATGTGTTTGTTTACCCATGCTGTGTGTTGTGTGTCTCTCTGTGTGTTTGTGTCTCTCTGTGTGTGTGTGTGTGTCTCTGTGTGTGTGTGTGTGTGTGTGTGTGTCTCTCTCTGTGTGTCTCTCTCTGTGTGTGTTTGTTCACCCATGCTGTGTGTTGTGTGTCTCCAGGGAGTGTAACCGTCGCCAGCAGGTGGTCGGGGTCCTGAATGAGTTCTACGTTGCCACGTACCTGCACCTGTACCAGCTGTGGAAGACCCAGCAGAAGACCATCATGGACTCCGGCTTTGTGCTAAAAGGTATCGGGTCATCTCTTACAAAAGTAGCTCTACATTTACGGTAGCTAGCTAACGGTAAAGACTACAGAGAAAGGGGGATACACACACACACTATGCTTGTTACACACACAGGGACGCACAGCAGCACACACACACACGCAGAAGATTACAAATAAAAATATTAGGGTGTAAATCCTCCATCATAACAGCAATGCTCCAAGGTCCTAACGCGCCTGGCTTTTAAAGGGAATGGGAGATGATCTCTGATTGGTTGATGAATGGGAGATGATCTCTGATTGGTTGATTGCATGTTACGCCCAAAACACACCTCTGATTAATGAAGACACTAAGGACAACCCTTTAGGACCAGGCGCCCTAAAAACAGACCCTTTTTTACCGCCATCAAACTATCAAAAGTGGATTTGGACACGCCCTAAACACACCTGCACCAGGCGCTTCACACCGTGCGCCTATATCGTTAAAATAGGGCCCAAGAACTACGTTTGAAGTAGGGATGCAAATTATCGATTAATTCATTAATCATTAGTTGACTGACTTTATCGATCGATTAACTATTAACTGATAAGCGGCTTTTTTCCTGAGAATGTATATTTCTCACGGTATCAATAGTGTCTTTAAATTAAAAGCAAAATATTGCTTATATACTGAATAAAAATGCATGTTATATTGCTCAGTTGAAGTTTTATTGTACCAGTTGGGATACGGTACAGATGATGGCATTTATGTAGTTTAACAAAATAAATTATGCACAGCCTGGTTGAGTTTGTCAGCTAAATTATCAGCTGTATGTCTCTGTAACGTGAGAAGCATTGCTGACTTTACCTGCCAGTCGTTTCCAATGTAGTGGCAAGTGATTGTTAGTAGCTCTCTGTAGTCGGTGCCGTCCAACAATCCGTCGTCAGAGCCACATTAGCCGCGGCTAACTGTGTTTTTAGCTCAGCCTTCTTGTTTTTGTAGCGTGCTTCCAAGTGGGTAGTAATGGTCGCTCGAGAAGGGATATTATATCCTGGCTCCACGTAGTGTAATAACTCCCGAAATCCCTCACCGTCTGTGGTGCTAATTGGCATCATATCTTTTTCGATCATGCCCTCCGCTTTCCTGTGGTCACATACTCGCCTTCCCACCACAGCAGCGATTGTAGGTTGTGAAGGCGACAGACTTCCTCGCTGCAACACGGCTGCATGCAAGTTATGAAGGTGGTATCTTAGCGAACTCGTAGAGCTGCTGAACTTAAACGTAGTACCGCAGAGTTTACATTGGGCGTCTTGGTCATCATTAATTAATTTGAAAAGCTCCCACACGTTTTGACCATAGACAGTATATAAGGTTTTGACCGCCTCAAGTTTGTGTCTGGTCTCTCGCCGCCCGCGAGATCTCGTGTTACGTTCAATTAGGCCTACGTCCTGTGGAAAACTGTCTTAGATTGCAATGTTCAGTTAGCCGACAATTAATTTAATTTAATCGAGTAAATTCTTAACAACAATTAATCGATAGTCGATTAACTGTTTACATCCCTAGTTTGGAGTATGTATAAAATTGATGATTGTGTGCAAATATGTCCTGAAAAGGAGCTTGTGTTCCCCGGCAGAAAGTCCCACAGCGTCTGTGTTTTCTAACCTTTGCAGAAGTGGAGCTGTTTGCCAAAAAGAACCCCAAGCAGATGCTGCGTCGTCTCGAGGTCTTCCTGAAAGAGAGGCGGTCTGGCGGGATCCCCCGCGGGGCATCGCCGGACCCTCAGGCCCAGCAGGGGTCTCCCAGCCTGGGGGGCCGCGCCGGGACGGGCCTGGGGGGCCGCGCCGGCAAGGAGATGCACTTCACAGGAGTGTGTGATCTGCCACCAGACATGGAGGGAGAGGCCAGACTCATCTAAGCTAGACTCTGTGTGTGTGTGTGTGTGTGTGTGTGTGTGTGTGTGTGTGTGTGTGTGTGTGTGTGTGTGTGTGTGTGTGTGTGTGTGTGTGTGTGTGTGTGTGTGTGTTAGGGCTGTGTTCGATTGAAGAAATTCTTAGTCCACTAACACTCGTTCAACTGTATCGACTAATCGATTAGTTGATTTAATCGACAGATCTGTAAATCTGAGTTTCTCCACAATGAGGCATGCTAAAGGATGCATATATTGAATAACATAATGCCTCCTTTAACTGCCTTAATGAAAGTAATGAAAGTAGGTTTCACGGTGATATCTATTAGGTCAAAGTTCAACCCTTAATTCTTGTGTTTACCAGAGATGTGCTCGTATACGTTTCTTGGAAAGAAGTCATTCAGCATGAAAACAGCATCAGACATGACTAATGGACTAAAGAGATCTAAGTTGACTAAGACCAAAACCACCGATTAGTCCACTAATCGACTAAGAGGGAGCAGCCCTTGTGTGTGTGTGTGTGTGTGTGTGTGTGTGTGTGTGTGTGTGTGTGTGTGTGTGTGTGTGTGTGTGTGTTTTAATCTCAGAGAGCTAGAACCCCTACCGTCCCTGCTACCTGAACCTATTCACACACTTCCACCGATGCCAGTGGGTGGGGCTGCACTTTGCTCTCATTAAGCTTTCACAGTTATATTTGTGTTTCTTTTTTTGTTGTTGTTTTTTTTTTTATGTATTTTGTGTATTTTAAAACCTAGAACACAGCAGTCAGATATGAAGAGCTGGCGCAGGTCAGAAAGTGATTGTTTGCACTTTTCTGTCGTTTTTTTTTGTGTTCTTTTAGGAGCCACATTGATAGCTGCCAAACTCTACCTGCCTAAAGTCCAGATGTAGGGTCCCTCAGTCAGGGTGTGTTAGCGTCATAGTGGGGCCAAAATTGTTCAACACTTTCTGGTTAATAACGAGAGAAGTGAAGCAGTTTCAACGTGCAAACAGACGCAGGTTTTCTGGAGTTGAGAGCAAGAGAAAGCGACTACGTTTACATGCACATAATATTCAGGTTTTTTTTGCTCTTATTCTGAAAAAGACGATATTCAGACTAAGCTGTTTCCACGGCTAATGAAAAGGGAATATTCCTTTTCTTTTTATAGGCTCTGACACACCACCCCGACGAAGCCAGTCGGACTGATCGGTCTCCCCGAGTTGGTCCAAAAAGTTCCTCAGAACACACCGAAGAGACGCCGACTTGAGCGTACGTTCACGTGGGTCTGGAGGTTCGTTCAGAATACGATATCTCATATTGTACTAAAATAGTTCACCGAAACGTGTTTCTGAAAACATGTTAAGAGAGAAATAGGCCATGCAGTTGCTGAATCTGTCAACAAAGGTCAGTTTAAGAGATTATCATCAGATTTTGAGAGATTCTAGTCACCTCATCCCGCTCCCCATTTCCAGTCAGTGTCTTAACATGAGTGCACTGATTCCCTAGTCAAGGGCTAGCTCTCCACCAATCCGATCAGATCACAGGACCTTCTTCCTGTGTTTACTTTCTTGCTCCCGCCCCCCGAGACACATCCGACCAATAAGAGGAGCGGGACCTTTTTGCGTGATTTGTAATGACGCATTTTGGTACGCTTTTTGGATTTTTCCAGGTGTGAAACCGAACCGAGGGCAAACGGCTCCAAGTTTCCTAACCCACCGACTGATTCCTGAGTGTGCATGTAAACGGACTCGCTACTGGTCTCGCGTACCTCCCGACAGGTGGACTTTGAAAGCAGCGTTGAGGGTCTTGAATCAAATCTTCGTCATGTGAAATATGTAAAAGACCCAACGCTCGGTCCAGGTGTGTCGGAGGTAGAACTCCAGCTGTTGGTGTCATCAGGGGGGCCGGACAGACAATAGATCCAAAGAATATATTTTAAATAATTAAAAAAAATAAACTATTTTATTCCTTTTCTGAAGGGACAGCTGTCGTAACTTTACAGTTATATATAAATAAATAAATAAATAAATAAATATATATATATGAAACATGGCTGCAACTCACGATTATTTTCATAATCGATTAATCGTTTGGTTTATAAAATAGTCAAAAAATGTCCATTGCACTTTCTCAAAGTCCAAGCTTATGTCTTTAAATGTCAGTGCGAAGCCCAAAGATATTCAGTCTAACATATAAGACAGAAAACAGCAGGACAGCTCCATGTTTTAGCCTCCATATTCTAACATTTTCTGTTATTTTATGCATGAAAAAGTTACTTGAACGATTAATCTGTTATCAAAATAGTTGGCTGTTGCTTTTTTTTTTTTTAATCGATGGATAAGGCGACTGATGGTTGCAGCCTCGGTATGAAAGCACGTCAGAGCTTTGTTATTAAACTTTAAGGATTTTCAACGCCTGAATTCTCAATATGTGGCGCTAAAAGCCGAGCAGACACTTTACGTAACGGAGTCCGTGTTCGGCTACGAGCTCTCTCTACATTCCGTTATAAAGCATGTGATTGTAATTTCTTTTTACCTGATATTGTGTGTGTGTGTGTGTGTGTGTGTGTGTGTGTGTGTGTGTGTGTGTGTTGATATAGATGAAGGTACAGTATGCAATCCCAGCTCTCAAGTCAATGATAATCAAAACGATAGTGCTGCGTGGCGATGGAAATCGTTCCTAGCTTCAGGGTTTGTTTGAGTCTGTGTGTGTGTGAGCGAGTGTGTGTCTCTGTGTGTGTGTGCGTGCGTACGTACGTGAGCGAGTGTGAATGTGTGTGTGTACACCTGTTTTACTATATTCGTGGGGTCCAAAAACCGGAGAATACAGTATACTTGTGGGGTCTGCACAGCCTCGTGGGGACCAAAATGCTGGACCCTCTAAGTTTAAAGGGCTGTTTGAGGGTTAAGATTTGGTTTTAGGATTAGGGTTAGAATTAGGTTATGGTTAGGGTGAGGGTAAGGGTTAAGGTTAGACATTTAGTTGTGATGGTTAAGGTGAGGGTAAGGGTTAAGGTTAGACATTTAGTTGTGATGGTTAGGGTTAGGGTAAGGGTTAAGGTTAGACATTTAGTTGTGATGGTTAAGGTTAGGGTAAGGGTTAAGGTTAGACATTTAGTTGTGATGGTTAAGGTAAGGGGCTAGGGAATGCATTATGTCAATGATGGGTACCCACAAAGATAGTGAAACAGACTTGTCTGTCTGTGTGTGTGTGTCTGTGTGTGTGTGTGTCTCTGTGCGTGCATGCGTGTGTTTGTGTGTGTGTGTGTGTATGTGCGGACATGTGTGCGTGTGTGTGCGCATCGTATGACCGGAACTTACTACAGATGGGGTGCTTTCCTCTGCACACAATAAGCCAGCTTTACTAAGTAAATCCACGAGCTGCGAAAAAAGACGGTACTTTATTCATATTAAAAAGGGTGCATCACATTTCTGAGGACGAGATTTATCCCGAAACAACAGAACGCTTGTTCTCAGACGTTGTCTCGGCGTCGTGCGGTTGGGTACAGCTGGTTCCTCCTTTTGTGCTAACGTGAAAGCGTCTCCCATCGTCGTAGTCTCAATCTGTAGCATGTTCAGGTAGCACTAGTACTGTAGCATCCTATAGCATCCTCCTCTGCGTAAAGCTTGTTGACGTCACGTCTCCGTTCCAGTCCGTAGTGTCAGAGAGTGAGTAAACTTATTCCTACTAGAGCACATTTCTTCAGCATCAAGCCTCCGTTAGCAGACACACATTCAGGTCGGCACGGCGTCTGTTGGAGGCACGTCAGACATTTAAAGCCCGGTTCAGAACAAAGATTCACCGCGACACGAGTTGAGACTTTACAGCTACTTGCTAATCGCAAGTCTGCAGCGCCAAAAATGTCGTGAAAAAGCGAGAAATTTGAAAAAAAGCGACAAGAAAGTCCCAAGAAATTTGAAAAAAAGAGACAAGAAAGTCCCAAGAAAATGCATTTTTAACAGTTTTTTTCGTTGATACATATATATATATATATATATATATATATATATATATATATATATATATACACACTGTACTAGGGGTGTCATGGCTTTGGATTCAAAATCAAAAAAAATCTATCGAATTAACAAGCAGGATCTGTGATTAACTATTAGTCAAATTAATTCATAGTTTCTGCTTTTTTTTATAACTCAAAATTTAGGTAAATTTTAAAAAAGGGTTGGGGGGAAAAAGTGACAAAACGTTTCAAAAAAGCATCAGTAAAGAAGTAGGAAAAAGTGGGAGGGTTTAATTCGATTTTTTTTTTATTCCAATTTATTTCCAATGTCTTTCTGATATATTGAGCCGATATTTACAGCCGATACTGCTTTTGCTCTCTCAGTTTACATCATAAAAATGTAAAACCTGCCACAATGGATTTGTTTTCGGAATCTGCTCTCTGCCATTTCTTTAGAAATAATAACCAAAAACACAGATCAGTGTCACTTCTGCAATCATCTTACATTCATATATTACCCAAATTATGTGTGCAGCGTGCATCATATCGATGGGTGCACTGCATATGGTTAACTGTGCAGTGTGCATCATATGGATGGGTGCAGCGTCTCCAGCAACATAGAGCTGCCTGTGGACGCCCGTCTGTAATTAATGCCGGAAAAAACTATCGGCGAACGCAGCAGCAGCGTATCGGCCGATAAACTCGGTCTATCCCTAATTGTGACACCCCCATGTATGTGTGTGTGTGTGTATATATATATATATATATATATATATATATATATATATATATATATATATATATATATATATATATATATTTACGTATAAAACACACATTTCACACAGTTCCACGCCAGCATCTCGTCCGATAGTTCAGTTCTTTGCCGCCTCCGTTCTCCAGCGTGACGCGGTTCAGCCGACGGTTTGCGATTCGTTTTCGATTGAGCGGGAAAATTTGCACTGTTGTAGATATTTGATAGTATGTGTGACGTATGCGAGAGAAAATAGGCCACCTTCAATAGCCATAACGTTATCATCATTATCGCCCATAAACAGGCTTTGTGGAGTCCAGTTCCCCCCCCCCGCCGCCCCCCCGCCCAATCCTCTCTAAACAGACACGATCTTGCGTGTAGTTTTACGGAATTTAAACTCGAGGAGCAGTACAGTGTATGTAAATCAGGACGTTTGTAAATAGAGAATTAATGATTGTAAGTGTATGATTGTCTGTAGGGCATTATACTGAAACACATTGCTTACCTCAAGACTTGAGACAAATCTCTCCTTTCTCTCTCTCCGGATGTTGCTTAGACTTTTCTTTTTTTTACGTTTCCTTGTACCTCGGCCTTCTCTCATACCAATTTGACTTGTTTATATAATGTATATTCAACACCTGAAGCACTACGTAATAGCAAACTAACACAAAAGCTGGTCAATGTTATGTGTATTCTATTTAAAGACACATTTATAGACACTATATAGGCCCACGCGTGCTCTGATCAACACATACGCAGACGATACAGTCCTTTTTAAAGGGTGCCGTTGGTATTTATCAACCTGGACTCTACTTTCCCATGTTTTTGTGCCTAAGTGACAAAATATATATACAGTATATGTCAGGTAGTGTCTGTTTTTGCCGCTGACAGACTCAGATTATTATTCGAAGTGTCTGACAACATTATGGGATGGATCCCTACAGAGATAGACCTTTTAGTTAAAGAGTAAGATCCTTTTAGTTTAACATGAAACAGCCCTGAAATCACCATCACCAAACTACACCAGACTCCATGTAAATAATCAGGACTCTAACTGGACGGTATTACATTACATCACAGCTAGTTTCTCGCTTAATAGTGGACCAGTTTCTAAGATTTTTCCCATCAGTCACGTAGACACAGAAACCATTTAAGAAATAGGCTCCAGGTTGAAAACACTCTCAAGTTAACCTTTAAAACTAAACTATAATTGGCTGATGTTAGAAATGAGCTGGTTTTCTTGTGGCTTCAGTGATAGTAACAGTCTACTTTTGCTGTGTTTTAGTGTTCGATGTGAGGGAAAACACTCGGGGAAAAAATTCAGTCTTTACAGCTGCAGTCACAAATTAGGGATGCACCAAATCCAACCCAAATTTTTGGGGTTGGGCTGAATCCTGAATCCCCTGGTTGAGATTGAGCTGACTCCTCCTCCCATCCTCAGTCCATGAACCCAGTAAACACATGAATGAAGTCAAACAGGGACTGTCCTTCCTTTGCCGTACCTGAAGTTGCTGCATTCTGGCTGCTGTCTGGAGATTCCTTCATGCACAACTCGTATTCTTTCAGATGTTTCAGACCAGATGTTGTTGTAACGGCGGCCATGTTGTGTATAGTTTCAGGGTCCTCGCCACCACCAGACCAATAAGCGTTGAACAGATTGAACATGTAGCTGGACTTGAACGGCCTTCTTTTGACTGAAAGTACTGCCAAACAACAACTTGTTCTGCTCACCAGATCCATGTCCACTTTCTCACACCCTGCTGCATTGAACGCTCCAAAAGTTGAGTGCAAGCGTAGGGTTCGGTTCCCTGGGAAAAAATTCTAAGGTTCGGCAGAAACCAGAACCCCGTCTAAAAGCCCAAATATTCAGCCCAATCACAAGCTGAATCCTGGATTTGGTGCATCCCTGGTCACAAACAAACAGTTCAGAGTACGATTGTAAAGCTTTAGGCGCGACCGTGCACGCTCGGACCTTTGCTATACACTCGGTATCCAAACAAGGCCGAATTTAACCTCTCACATTACCCCAAAGTTATGTTTTAAGCGGTCGTAATAGATCAGTGTTAACGCTCATCAGTTCAATGTTCTAAGCACAAACGGACATTTGGAAAAACAGAAAAATGGGTTCAAATATCCAATTTTCCAATCCAGTTTTTTATTCAGAGGATCAGAAATTGAGAAAATTACAAAATTGCGTCTGAGCTTCAATTAAATACTGCCATTTTCTAAATTTCTGATCCTCTGAATAAAAAAACAGAAAATTGGGTTCAAAACAGTTTAAAGATCCAATTATTTAATTTTTCAAGGTGGGAAAAAAAATGAAAAATTGGATATTTCAAATGTAAATGGAGTGTAGCGCTTTTCTAGTCTTAACGACTACTTAAAGCGCTTTAACCTAGCACAGGAACCATTCACACACATTCACACACTGTGGCCGAGGCTGCCGTACAAGGTGCCACCTGCTCATCAGATACACAATCGCACACATTTACACATTTGATGGAGCAGCATCCGGGGGGGCAACTCGTGGTTCAGGGTCTTGCCCAAGGACACTTTGACATGGGACTGCAGGGCCAAGGATCGAACCACCAACCTTCCGATTGGCAGGCGACCTCTCTACCACTGTAACCTGACTCCACCAGATGGATCGCTTCGCATTAGCTCGGCATATCCATCTGGGAACTTTCCGTTGGAGAACTTTTGGGAAGGGGCGAAAATCCTGGTTAGCTGATTGGATAAACCATCTGTCTATCACCACCTATAGTTGGTGATAGACGGGGCTAAATCAACCAATCGGATCAATGAAGCGTATGAAAATACAACCACAAGCCAGGCTACCCCTGCTGCTGCTGCTGCAGGCAAAGCATAGCTCGTTAGCTCAGCAAGCTAGCAACATGTCGGTAAAGGAGATTTGCCGTTTGTGTAACGAGAATTTAGGAATAAAAGAATAAAAGGCCCCATTTCAGGTTCCTGGTCAATACTCCAAAAGAAGGATCCAAGAGGAAAAAGCATTAGCGAGCAGCTAACAGAATTAGGGCTACCGCTGTATGAAAATACTGGTTAGCTGATTGGATAAACCATCTGTCTATCACCACCTAAACCCGCCTCAGAACCAACGCTGATTGGTCGGTCGTTTGGCGAACAGCTCCAAATGTTCTCCATCTCAAGATGCCAGACTGATCTGGGAGGAGAGAACTGGAGCTCGCCAGATCAGGACAGTCTCACCAGGCTACTACCACTGAGCCACGGCCGCCATTTGAACCCATTTTTTCTATTTTTCCAAATGTCCGTTTGTGCTTAGAAGATCGAACTGATGAGCGTTACACGGACCGTGACAGATCATATTCTTATGCGTTGTGGTCCATCGTTAAGACTCTCCTCCGTTGTGAAACCAGAACTAAGAGAGAAACAGAAAATTAAACGGGCTTCTTGCAGGACATCGGAGGCTCTGAGGCCGAACCGATCCTCCTCTGGACCTCCGGCGCTCGGCTAGAAGCTGCGTTAGCCGTTGTCCCTCAGAGCATTTAATGACCTGGTCCTTGATCGTAGAAGCCCTCTTTTATACCGAGAGTTATTTCAGAAGACAGAAATGTGCTGTTGTACATTAAATGTATTGTATGGAGAAAAGCTAAATAAATGCTGTTTAAAAAAAGAACTCGTTGTGACTTTTTATTGAGTCTAATTATTAATTGTACTGATGTGATATATTTTATTTGATCCTTTTGAAGGTTTTATTTGCTTTTTTTGGATGTTTTTGATGCTTTTTTCTGAGTTTTTCTCGTTTTTTGTTTTTTTTCTGACTTTTTTTATTATTTTTGACAGTTTTTGTCGTCTTTTTTTTTAAGTTTTTTGACAATTTTTTCATATTTATTTCTGACTTTTTCTCGTTTGTGTTTTTTTTCTGATTTCTTTTCAGTTTTTGAGTTTTTGTCTTAAGTTTTTCTTGGACCATTTTTTCATAGTTTTGTCAGCTTTTTTAATGTTTTGATGTGTTATATTTTATTAACGTGTTATGACACTAAGTGGCTCGTCACAGCTTCACACACAATTACAATTAAGAGGCAAATATTTTTTTACTAATTGTTTACATAAGTTGCTAATTAAATTATGATTAGTGATGTTTATATACTCACAAAATAAAGAATACAGAAAACACTCAATTACTGTAATTGTTGGATCTTTGTAAATTATAGAGTGTGGTCTAGACCTACTCTATCTGTAAAGTGTCTCGAGGTAACTCGTGTTATGGATTGATACTATAAATAAAATTGAATTGAACACACAACATACTCTCCTAAAATAAATAAAACAGAAAACCTACTAAGGCGTAATTACACCCCCAAGAATCAAAATTTGGCTTTTTTCTGAATTTTTTTTTTTTTGTTTGTTTATTTTTTGGGGGAAAAGTTTTCATAGCTTTAGTTGCATTTAAAAAAAAAATTGTTGGTTGGACAATTTTTTTTAAATGTCAGCATTTGTATCGCTTTTTGTCTCTTTTTTTGGACAATTTTTTTGGAGTTTTTGTCTTGTTCTTTTAGTTTTTTTTACGATTTTTCAGACTTTTGTTGATTTTTTTTGGACAATTTTTTTTTCAGTTTATTGTCTATTTTCTTCAATCCATGCAGACACGTCCCGGGACCTCACTAGATAGTTGGACATCTCACCCCCCACCCTCCCCTTGACACCCATTAAAAAGACAAAAGCAATTCAGAAGAACCAATCAGAATGAATCTAATCTGCTGCGTAGCGTTTGAGATCAAATGAGAATCTTCTGTAACTAGTGGACCTAAACTCTGGCAGCCAAGTTAAAGTGCTAAGTTTCTCTTTTAACCCTCTTGTTGACCCCCCCACACACACACACACACACACCGTGCATGTTTTTCTGGGTAAAAATGTTTTTTTTGCGCTTGTTTTTTGACATTTTTGTTGGTTTTTTCCCACTTTTTTTAAACTTTTTTTCCAAATTTTTTGTCATTTTTTAAATGTCCTTTTTTATAAAAAAAAATAATCTTCAAACACTGTAAAATGAAACTAAAAACACCCAAATTCAGTAATAGTAGTGAACGGATCATTTAATTTACTTGTTGTTTTTTTTGGGACATTTTGGTTGAAAGTAAAACCCAAATTTCGGATGTAGAAACTTTTTTGAAAATGGGTCAAATCTGAGCCGAAGAGAACGGGAGAGTTAAGGTAAATTATGAAGTAGTTTTGACGCCATCTTTAATTTGCAGGAGGCCTTCTGTGATTGGTCCACTAGAGGGAGCAATCTGATAGGTCTGATACCAACATCCATCTGATTCCCACTGACACAGTGCAGGGAATAGTGGAACAATGTCATACATTATTTAAAAAATGACATAAGTCACTGAAAATAAGCCCAACTGTTGCACGTTTGGCTGCAATGAAAGATTTCACAAGTGTGTATATGTGTGTGTGTACGCCAGTATGTAGTGAACCTAGGGGGGCCAGTATGTAGTGAACCTAGGGGGGCCAGTATGTAGTGAACCTAGGTGGGCCAGTATGTAGTGAACCTAGGGGGGCCAGTATGTAGTGAACCTAGGGGGGCCAGTATGTGGTGAACCTAGGGGGGGGCCAGGATGTGGTGAACCTAGGGGGGCCAGTATGTAGTGAACCTAGGGGGGCCAGTATGTAGTGAACCTAGGGGGGCCAGTATGTAGTGAACCTAGGGGGGCCAGTATGTAGTGAACCTAGGGGGGCCAGTATGTAGTGAACCTAGGGGGGCCAGTATGTAGTGAACCTAGGTGGGCCAGTATGTAGTGAACCTAGGGTGGGCCAGTATGTGGTGAACCTAGGGGGGCCAGTATGTGAGTGAACCTAGGGGGGCCAGTATGTGGTGAACCTAGGGGGGGCCAGTATGTAGTGAACCTAGGTGGGCCAGTATGTAGTGAACCTAGGGGGGCCAGTATGTAGTGAACCTAGGGGGGCCAGTATGTAGTGAACCTAGGGGGGCCAGTATGTAGTGAACCTAGGTGGGCCAGTATGTGGTGAACCTAGGTGGGCCAGTATGTAGGGAACCTAGGTGGGCCAGTATGTAGTGAACCTAGGGGGGCCAGTATGTAGTGAACCTAGGGGGGCCAGTATGTAGTGAACCTAGGGGGGCCAGTATGTAGTGAACCTAGGGGGGCCAGTATGTAGTGAACCTAGGGGGGCCAGTATGTGGTGAACCTAGGGGGGCCAGTATGTAGTGAACCTAGGGGGGCCAGTATGTGGTGAACCTAGGGGGGCCAGTATGTAGTGAACCTAGGGGGGCCAGTATGTAGTGAACCTAGGTGGGCCAGTATGTAGTGAACCTAGGGGGGCCAGTATGTAGTGAACCTAAGGGGGCCAGTATGTAGTGAACCTAGGTGGGCCAGTATGTAGTGAACCTAGGGGGGCCAGTATGTAGTGAACCTAGGGGGGCCAGTATGTAGTGAACCTAGGGGGGCCAGTATGTAGTGGTGGGCCAGTATGTGGTGACCCTAGGTGGGCCAGTATGTAGTGAACCTAGGGGGGCCAGTATGTAGTGAACCTAGGGGGGCCAGTATGTAGTGGGGGGCCAGTATGTGGTGAACCTAGGGGGGCCAGTATGTAGTGAACCTAGGGGGGCCAGTATGTAGTGAACCTAGGGGGGCCAGTATGTAGTGAACCTAGGGGGGCCAGTATGTAGTGAACCTAGGGGGGCCAGTATGTAGTGAACCTAGGGGGGCCAGTATGTGGTGAACCTAGGGGGGCCAGTATGTGGGGAACCTAGGTGGGCCAGTATGTGGTGAACCTAGGGGGGCCAGTATGTAGTGAACCTAGGGGGGCCAGTATGTAGTGAACCTAGGGGGGCCAGTATGTAGTGAACCTAGGGGGGCCAGTATGTGGTGAACCTAGGGGGGCCAGTATGTGGTGAACCTAGGGGGGCCAGTATGTAGTGAACCTAGGGGGGCCAGTATGTAGTGAACCTAGGGGGGGCCAGTATGTAGTGAACCTAGGGGGGCCAGTATGTAGTGAACCTAGGGGGGCCAGTATGTAGTGAACCTAGGGGGGCCAGTATGTAGTGAACCTAGGTGGGCCAGTATGTAGGGAACCTAGGGGTGGGCCAGTATGTAGTGAACCTAAGGGGGCCAGTATGTCCTGAACCTAGGGGGGGCCAGTATGTAGTGAACCTAGGGGGGCCAGTATGTAGTGAACCTAGGGGGGCCAGTATGTAGTGAACCTAGGGGGGCCAGTATGTAGTGAACCTAGGGGGGCCAGTATGTGGTGAACCTAGGGGGGCCAGTATGTAGTGAACCTAGGGGGGCCAGTATGTAGTGAACCTAGGGGGGCCAGTATGTGGTGAACCTAGGGGGGGCCAGTATGTAGTGAACCTAGGGGGGCCAGTATGTAGTGAACCTAGGGGGGCCAGTATGTAGTGAAC
>JABUOV010000047.1:132500-145000 GCA_025617405.1 Perca schrenkii
TGTCTGTCTGTCTGTCTGTCTGTCTGTCTGTCTGTTTGTCTCTCTATGTCTGTCTGTCTCTCTCTCTCTCTCTGTCTGTTTGTCTCTCTATGTCTGTCTGTCTCTGTCTGTCTGTCTGTCTGTCTGTCTGACTGTCTGCTTGTCTGTCTGTCTGTCTGTCTGTCTGTCTGTCTGTCTGTCTGTCTGTCTGTCTGTCTGCCTGCTTGCTTGTCTGTCTGTCTGGGTTTTCCATGGCAGCGCTGCATTTTATGGTGTAATTTAATTCTCACATTGCTTCTAAGTGATATAAACAAAGATCAGGATCAGAGTTACATAATAAGTTACATAAGGAGGATCAGATCAGTTTGGTTAAATCCTCTCTCGTCATCGTAGGCGCCCGACATCTACGACGACTACTGGAGACCAGACGAGAGAGAGCCGACCTCTCCGGCGCCCGATGCCTACGACGACTACTGGACGCCAGACAACAAAGACCCGTACGCTCCCGTGACCGAGCCAACGCCACTGGCCCCAAAGGCTGATGGGAAAACAGATGACACAGATTACTGGGACGCCACATGTGAGTCTGACTCTCCATTCTCCCCCCACGCTGAGTTTTTGAAGTTGGAATTACAGTACAGGCCCAAAGTTTGGACACACCTTCTCATTCAATGCGTTTCCTTTTTATTTTCATGACTATTTACATTGTAGATTCTCACTGAAGGCATCAAAACTATGAATGAACACATATGGAATTATGTACTTAACAAAAAAGTGTGAAATAACTGAAAACATGTCTTATATTTTAGATTCTTCAAAGTAGCCACCCTTTGCTTTTTTATTAATAAGGGAAATAATTCCACTAATGAACCCTGACAAAGCACACCTGTGAAGGTAAAACCATTTCAGGTGACTACCTCATGAAGCTCATTGAGAGAACACCAAGGGTTTGCAGAGTTATCAAAAAAAAAGCAAAGGGTGGCTACTTTGAAGAATCTAAAATATAAGACATGTTTTCAGTTATTTCACACTTTTTTGTTAAGTACATAATTCCATATGTGTTCATTCATAGTTTTGATGCCTTCAGTGAGAATCTACAATGTAAATAGTCATGAAAATAAAAAGGAAACGCATTGAATGAGAAGGTGTGTCCAAACTTTTGGCCTGTACAGTACGATGCGCCAATTGGTACGCCATTATTGGCGTGTTATCAAGACGCATAATAGCTTTTGAGCGTGTTTATCAACAACGTTTGGCCTCCGTTGACTTACATTACCTTGTGATTGTGTGTGAACTGATGCCGTAGCGAGTAGTATGAAAGGGCGAAAATCCGCGTAGGGAGGTTGGAGGATGGGTCAAACAACAAAGGACTGTCACCCAGGAGACCGGGGCATTGTGTCCTGTGTGTCCTAAACCCAACCCATCTGCTGAATATGGCGCTCAAAATGCGTGCAGATAACACTCCACTTGGCTTAAGAAAGTGGGCGTTTACGCAAAGTAATTATGTCACGTTGGTATTTCTTTGTTTTCTGGTTTCTGAATGTGTCCTGCCTTCAGTCTCCTGGTGAGCTGGTCACAATCGGCTCGGACTGTGACGTCACAGTCCGAAATGAGCTGGCTAACCACAACCGTTAGCATGCTAACGCTAGCGCTACGAGCTAACGCTAGCATGCTACCTCGTTCTCAATAGCAAAGCACTGCTACAACACACACTAGTTCACCCTAATCTCCAGAAGAACTACTTCCATGTGCTCCCTGGTTTAGAAGAAGTCTCCCAGCTGATCCTGAAGGTGGAGAAACAGCCTTTCTTTTACTGTCTATGGAGCTAGCTGACATGATCTACATCTGAGCTACTGAGCATGTGCGAGTGCAATCAAAGATAGTACAGAAGAAGAAGAGAGGTCTCACTCTGTAGCTAAAACAGAGACCAGGTGAAAAGAGGATCTGCAGCGGTGAGAGAGAGCTGTGCAGTACAACAAAAATATGGTGTTTTTAGAAAATTAAACCATGTAAACCTATTCTGGTACAACCTTAAAATACAGTTATGAACCTGAAAATGAGCAGAATATGGGCGCTTTAAGTACATAATTCCATATGTGTTCATTCATAGTTTTGATGCCTTCAGTGAGAATCTACAATGTAAATAGTCATGAAAATAAAAAGGAAACACATTGAATGAGAAGGTGTGTCCAAACTTTTGGCCTGTGCTGTATGTCTCTGTTAGAGGCTTATATGGGCTTTGTTGTATTCTTGCCCTTACCCCCCACATTACTATGTCTTATGTTACACCACGCCAGAGCATATATACCGTGTTTCAACAGCAGAATTAGTTAGAGCGACTTATTTTGGGACCAGGTCTGTCGTCTCTCCGAGTTTCTGCAGAAGCTCGTAAATTGATGCTGAATTCTTTGATGTAATAAACTTTTACAAGCAAGAGCAGTGTCAGCGGATTCCTCTTCATACATCACCACAGCATCGCTATTAAAGATACCACACCGGGGAAACTTAGTCTCTGTTTGTGAACCCACAGCTGTGTTGTAACTCTTATGCTGGACTCAGTAAACTTTGCTTAACTGAACTCTTCGTCTCAGATGGATCCTTGTGTTCTGGTAAACTTAAGTTCGATGTAAGAAGGCGTTGGAATTAATACATTGGAGTCAGATATGACAGGCCTTAGGGCCTTATTTCGGGCATGTCTTTTGGACAGAATTCCTTTCAGCAGGGGTGTCAAACTCAACTTCCCAGAGGGCCACACTGGAAAATAAGAATCACATCAAGGGCCAGACATGTTTAGTTTATTGACGGGTTTATTTAATTGAAAATGTAAAATATATTTGACTGTATTATTGCATGCGTCATATAGTCTTCTCACTCACAGTTTGGTCGACATAAAGTCCTAAAAAAGTCAGGAGAAAGTTCCTCGGACATCATAGAAAAAAAGCGCCCAAAAACGTTGTGAAAAAGTGACAAAAACGTTGGAAAAAGTGTGACAAAAACGTTGGGAAAAGTGACAAAAACATTGGGGAAAAAGTGACAAAAACATTGGGGAAAAAGTGACAAATGTCGGAAAAAGTGACAAAAACGTCGGAAAAAGTGACAAAAACGTCAGAAAAAGTGTCAAAAAAAGTGACAAAAATGTCGGAAAAAGTGTCAAAAATGTCGGAAAAAGTGACAAATGTCGGAAAAAGTGACAAAAATACACACAGATACAGACAGACACAGACACACACAGACACACACAAAAAAAATGTTGGAAAAAGTGACAAAAGTGTCGGAAAAAGTGAAAAATTCCGGGAAAAAACCCCCAACAAAAACTAGGTGGTACAAAATGTATTGTGGACCTAAATTGATATGCGGGCCGTATCATAATCTGCGAGGGGCCGGATTTGGCCCTCGGGCCTCGAGTTTGACACCTGTGCCTTACAGTATCGCCGTGCATACTTTGTCCACAGCAATCCCACCAATCTGTCCCAAAACGTCCCAGTTAGAGAGGAAATGACCTCAACATATTCTTTGTAAATCTTTACAATCATTCCCTGAAAGAACCGAGCAGGCCTGTCTTGTTGCACCGTCCAGATCTTCTTCATAACTTGATATTTTCAGCGTGTAGCTCGTTGGCTCGAGGTTTGTTGTTGTTTCCAGAAGAGAACAGCGAGTTTGAGAACAGCAAACACATGCCGTATGTCAGGCAGTTATCCTGGAAATGTGCTTCTGTTGATCCAGACTATGTTTTATTTGACTTCAAACTCCTTCACTTTTTACCCTCTAAACCTCAACCCTCCACCTTGGGACTGTACGTGCATGGGAAATGTTAGTGGTGCCCCCAAAATCCCTTCTCCCTTCCTTCACACATTTTAAGAAGGAGGTTTTTGTTGAAACTGATTTTGGAGGCTGTAATTTGTGGTGCTGTTGAGCTGTGTTGCATTAAAATGAGAGTGGAAGCGAAGGAGAAAGCATTACATCTACAAACTTCAGCTAATCACCTTTTTTACTTAATGCCGTACATCTTCCAGTGTTAAGTTTTTTTGCTTCAGTTTCTTTGTTGTTCATTTGCATCCAAACTGCTGTTTTAGTATTTTCAGACTGATGTCATGAAGTGCCGTATGTACATTCCAGGCCAAAAGTTTGTACACACCTTCTCATTCAATGACGTTTCCTTTTTATTTTCATGACTATTTACGTTGTAGATTCTCACTGAAGGCATCAACACTATGAATGAACACATATGGAATTATGTACTTAACAAAAAAGTGTGAAATAACTGAAAACATGTCTTATATTTTAGATTCTTCAAAGTAGCCACCCTTTTTTATTAATAAGGGAAATAATTCCACTAATGAACCCTGACAAAGCACACCTGTGAAGGTAAAACCATTTCAGGTGACTACCTCATGAAGCTCATTGAGAGAACACCAAGGGTTTGCAGAGTTATCAAAAAAAGCAAAGGGTGGCTACTTTGAAGGATCTAAAATATAAGACATGTTTTCAGTTATTTCACACTTTTTTGTTAAGTACATAATTCCATATGTGTTCATTCATAGTTTTGATGCCTTCAGTGAGAATCTAAAATGTAAATAGTCATGAAAATAAAAAGGAAACGCATTGAATGAGAAGGTGTGTCCAAACTTTTGGCCTGTACAGTACGATGCGCCAATTGGTACGCCATTATTGGCGTGTTATCAAGACGCATAATAGCTTTTGAGCGTGTTTATCAACAACGTTTGGCCTCCGTTGACTTACATTACCTTGTGGTTGTGTGTGAACTGATGCCGTAGCGAGTAGTATGAAAGGGCGAAAATCCGCGTAGGGAGGTTGGAGGATGGGTCAAACAACAAAGGACTGTCACCCAGGAGACCGGGGGATTGTGTCCTGTGTGTCCTAAACCCAACCCATCTGCTGAATATGGCGCTCAAAATGCGTGCAGATAACACTCCACTTGGCTTAAGAAAGTGGGCGTTTACGCAAAGTAATTATGTCACGTTGGTATTTCTTTGTTTTAGTATTTCTGTCTTTCGTGTGTTAATCTTGACAGCTGAGGGACCTTGCAAAGAGCACAGGATAGATCCCTGAGGGGAAGAGCGCATGATGTGGAGGAGAGGCCGGGCCTGACCAGAGATTAGAAGAAAAGCTACCGATTGCATGAAGTGAATAACTAACTTGACTCCCAACTCCTTTAAAGGTCCCATGGCATGAATATGTCCCTTTATGAGGATTTTTAACATTAATATGAGTTCCCCCCCCAGCCTGTCTATGGTCCCCCAGTGGCTAAAAATGGTGATAGGTGTAAACCGAGCCCTGGGTATCCTGCTCTGCCTTTGAGAAAATGAAAGCTCAGATGGACCAATCAGGAATCTTCTCCTTATGAGGTCATAAGGGGAAAGGTTACCTCCCCTTTTTTCTGCTTTGCCCGCCCAGAGAATTTGGCCCCCCCATGAGAGAGAGACATCATGGCTTTCAAACGAGCAAAGTGACAGTTGGTCAAGACCACTTCAGATACAGTATTAGGGGACCACTAAGGTCTATATAAAAAAGACTTCAGATACAGTATTAGGAGACCACTAAGGTCTATATAAAAGAGACTTCAGATACAGTATTAGAGGACCACTAAGGTCTATATAAAAGAGACTTCAGATACAGTATTAGGGGACCACTAAGGTCTATATAAAAGAGACTTCAGATACAGTATTAGGGGACCACTAAGGTCTATATAAAAGAGACTTCAGATACAGTATTAGGGGACCACTAAGGTCTATATAAAAGAGACTTCAGATACAGTATTAGGGAGACCACTAAAGTCTATATAAAAGAGACTTCAGATACAGTATTAGGGGACCACTAAGGCCTATATAAAAGAGACTTCAGATACAGTATTAGGGAGACCACTAAAGGTCTATATAAAAGAGACTTCAGATACAGTATTAGGGGACCACTAAGGTCTATATAAAAGAGACTTCAGATACAGTATTAGGGGGACCACTAAGGTCTAAATAAAAGAGACTTCAGATACAGTATTAGGGGACCACTAAGGTCTATATAAAAGAGACTTCAGATACAGTATTAGGGGACCACTAAGGTCTATATAAAAGAGACTTCAGATACAGTATTAGAGGACCACTAAGGTCTATATAAAAGAGACTTCAAATACAGTATTAGGGGACCACTAAGGTCTATATAAAAGAGACTTCAAATACAGTATTAGAGGACCACTAAGGTCTATATAAAAGAGACTTCAAATACAGTATTAGGGGACCACTAAGGTCTATATAAAAGAGACTTCAAATACAGTATTAGGGGACCACTAAGGTCTATATAAAAGAGACTTCAGATACAGTATTAGAGGACCACTAAGGTCTATATAAAAGAGACTTCAAATACAGTATTAGGGGACCACTAAGGTCTATATAAAAGAGACTTCAGATACAGTATTAGAGGACCACTAAGGTCTATATAAAAGAGACTTCAGATACAGTATTAGGGGACCACTAAGGTCTATATAAAAGAGACTTCAGATACAGTATTAGGGGACCACTAAGGTCTATATAAAAGAGACTTCAGATACAGTATTAGGGGACCACTAAGGTCTATATAAAAGAGACTTCAGATACAGTATTAGGGGACCACTAAGGTCTATATAAAAGCATCCAAAGAGCACCATGTCATGGGACCTTTAAAAAGACTCTATTGTGAACACATCTTCAGTCGTTTTCTGTACTTATGCTGTGTGAGTGCTGTAAAACTGACTCTACTTGCAAGTAAAAACGAGCTTTTGAGAGAACTCCAGTGATTCTGTCCATTCATTGATAAATAATTGTGCTAAAATCCAGGCCTCCGTCCCCCTGAAGTCAGCAGTGACTCAAGTAGTTTTTCCGTCGGCTCAGATTTAGGAAACATTGCGTCGAGTCTGTCTGGACCACGCTGACATGTTTCCAGCCCACTGGGCCTCTCCTCTCCCAACGTTTCCACTCACAGTCTCCTGTTTCCTCCGTCTGCTTCTCACACACAAATGATCACTCTGTTCAACCTGTAACAGGTTTTATTTCTAAACTAGAAAAAGCATTTCCTGCAGAAAATGCGTGGGAATGCTGAATAGCTGAACTGCTAAAGCTAAACTGGGTGAATAGCTTAAATCCAGTAAGAAGAAGTTGAAGTAGTGGGAGTAGAAAAAGTGGAAATCGGTTTAATAAGTATGAATTTCATTAAAAAAAGTTAAAAGTTGACGCTAAACTGAATTGTTGGCTTTAAAAGTTGAAAAATGACAAAAGATGTAGAACATTGTGAGGTCTGAGTATATTTTCTAACTGATAATGACTCACATATGCAGAAATATGAAACAAATTGTATGAAAAATCTTCAAGCCCAAATGCATTGCGCACCGCACTGCTGAAAAATTGTCAGAGATGGAAGCTAAAATGCATTACCGAAATAATTGAAGAGCTAAAATACATTGTTAGAAAACCTGGAAGCTGAACTGTAATACTGTCAAAGATGAAAGTTGAAATGAATTACCTGAAAATGTCTTAATATTTAAAAAAGTATAAATAGTAGAAAAAAGTTGAAGAAGTCCCATCATTAGCTGAAAGAGCTGAACATTTTAAAAGTTGAATGGTTTTAATAGCTGAAAGTATGCAGAAGTTACGGAGAGCCAAAAAACATACGGAATAATAATAAAATTAAGAATAAGTTTAACAACAATAGTGGGGATGCTGCTGAATCAGCGTTGTAGGGCTGGTCCGAATACCATTTTTTGAGCTTCGAAGCTTCGGTAGTAATGAGCATCGAATATTCGAAGCTTCGGAACATTTTATTATCTCTAATAAAGGCAGGAATCTCGATGTGTTTGTCTGTCTGTTTGCATTTTGATTATTTTGAGAACCTTTCATTCAAACAACCTCTCAAGGATCACCGTCTCGTCAACGGGACACTTTGTGACGTCGCTGTAACCTCGATAAAACTTCCACTCATGAGCGTTTTTATAACTTTAAAGCATTAAATCTTTAAAATATAAAGCCATGTACACAACTGTTACAAAGTAACAGAAAATAAAACAACTCAGCCGTAATCTGCGCAGCCGAGAGTCTATGCATACCTGTTATCGTTGTCCTTTCAGCAACAAAGTGGTACAAAGTGGACCAAAACTTGATTTTCATAAATCCCCAAGAGTCCAAGGAAACGTAATATCCGAGCTTTATATTCCAAAACGATCTCTTCGCCTCAAAATGTTGAAGTTTCTGGCCCAATCACAACGGAAAAACGGGAAACAGTTTTCCATTTCTGCACTTGTTATCGCCGCTAGCTTCTCTGCCCAGCTCGCTAAATGCTCGAAGTGGGCGTCATCGTGTACCGACAGGATCTTCTTCTTCTTCTTCTTCTTCTTCTTCTTCTTCTTCTTCTTCTTCTTCTTCTTCTTTGTAGTTTATTGGCGGTTGGCAAACCAACTTAAATGTGCATTACCGCCACCAACTGGACTGGAGTATGAACGAGAGAGAAATGCAGAAAACAAATAGACCAAAATAAAATTAAATAAAAAAAAAAACGAATATTCGAATGTCACATTTTCTAATCGAATACCAACCCACCGAACGAATATTCGAATATTCGGGTCCAACCCTACAGCATTCCCACTATTATTCCCTCTGTTCAACCTATAATGGGTTTTATTTCTAAATATTCCCTCTGTTCAACCAGTAATGGGTTTTATTTCTAAATAATCCCTCTGTTCAACCTGTAATGGGTTTTATTTCTAAATAATCCCTCTGTTCAACCAGTAATGGGTTTTATTTCTAAATAATCCCTCTGTTCAACCAGTAATGGGTTTTATTTCTAAATATTCCCTCTGTTCAACCTATAATGGGTTTTATTTCTAAATATTCCCTCTGTTCAACCTATAATGGGTTTTATTTCTAAATAATCCCTCTGTTCAACCTATAATGGGTTTTATTTCTAAATAATCCCTCTGTTCAACCTGTAATGGGTTTTATTTCTAAATAATCCCTCTGTTCAACCAGTAATGGGTTTTATTTCTAAATAATCCCTCTGTTCAACCTATAATGGGTTTTATTTCTAAATAATCCCTCTGTTCAACCTGTAATGGTTTTATTTCTTAATAATCCCTCTGTTCAACCTGTAATGGGTTTTATTTCTAAATAATCCCTCTGTTCAACCAGTAATGGGTTTTATTTCTAAATAGTCCATCTGTTCAACCTGTAATGGGTTTTATTTCTTAATAATCCCTCTGTTCAACCTGTAATGGGTTTTATTTCTAAATAATCCCTCTGTTCAACCTGTAATGGGTTTTATTTCTAAATATTCCCTCTGTTCAACCAGTAATGGGTTTTATTTCTAAATAATCCCTCTGTTCAACCTGTAATGGGTTTTATTTCTAAATAATCCCTCTGTTCAACCTATAATGGGTTTTATTTCTAAATAATCCCTCTGTTCAACCTGTAATGGGTTTTATTTCTAAATATTCCCTCTGTTCAACCTATAATGGGTTTTATTTCTCAATAATCCCTCTGTTCAACCTGTAATGGGTTTTATTTCTAAATATTCCCTCTGTTCAACCAGTAATGGGTTTTATTTCTAAATAATCCCTCTGTTCAACCAGTAATGGGTTTTATTTCTAAATAATCCCTCTGTTCAACCAGTAATGGGTTTTATTTCTAAATAATCCCTCTGTTCAACCAGTAATGGGTTTTATTTCTAAATAATCCCTCTGTTCAACCAGTAATGGGTTTTATTTCTAAATAATCCCTCTGTTCAACCAGTAATGGGTTTTATTTCTAAATAATCCCTCTGTTCAACCAGTAATGGGTTTTATTTCTAAATAATCCCTCTGTTCAACCTATAATGGGTTTTATTTCTAAATAATCCCTCTGTTCAACCTATAATGGGTTTTATTTCTAAATAATCCCTCTGTTCAACCAGTAATGGGTTTTAGTTCTAAATAATCCCTCTGTTCAACCTATAATGGGTTTTATTTCTAAATAATCCCTCTGTTCAACCTGTAATGGGTTTTATTTCTAAATAATCCCTCTGTTCAACCAGTAATGGGTTTTATTTCTAAATAATCCCTCTGTTCAACCTATAATGGGTTTTATTTCTAAATAATCCCTCTGTTCAACCTGTAATGGGTTTTATTTCTTAATAATCCCTCTGTTCAACCTGTAATGGGTTTTATTTCTAAATAATCCCTCTGTTCAACCTGTAATGTGTTTTATTTCTAAATATTCCCTCTGTTCAACCTGTAATGGGTTTTATTTCTAAATAATCCCTCTGTTCAACCAGTAATGGGTTTTATTTCTAAATAATCCCTCTGTTCAACCTATAATGGGTTTTATTTCTAAATAATCCCTCTGTTCAACCAGTAATGGGTTTTATTTCTAAATAATCCCTCTGTTCAACCAGTAATGGGTTTTATTTCTAAATATTCCCTCTGTTCAACCAGTAATGGGTTTTATTTCTAAATAATCCCTCTGTTCAACCTGTAATGGGTTTTAGTTCTAAATAATCCCTCTGTTCAACCTGTAATGGGTTTTATTTCTAAATATTCCCTCTGTTCAACCTGTAATGGGTTTTATTTCTAAATAATCCCTCTGTTCAACCTGTAATGGGTTTTATTTCTAAATAATCCCTCTGTTCAACCTGTAATGGGTTTTATTTCTAAATAATCCCTCTGTTCAACCTGTAATGGGTTTTATTTCTAAATAATCCCTCTGTTCAACCTGTAATGGGTTTTATTTCTTCCCTCCTGCAGACGACAGTCTCCCGTTCCCTGATGGCAAAGAGGTCAGCCCTGAAATCAAAGTAGAAACTCTAACAGGTAACAGCTACTCACACACGTTACAGCTTGTAGTGTTGACCTGACACACATTTGTTTTTGGTCGGTATATCATATCATAACTGTGGCTCTGGTGTTGACGGTGAGATCCAAGACTCTTTGGATCCGATGATGTTACCGTAGACTGTTCAAAATGTGGACAAAGTCTCCGTGGCTACACTACACTGATCAGGTCCCATGACATGGTGCTCTTTGGATGCTTTTATATAGACCTTAGTGGTCCCCTAATACTGAATCTGAAGTCTCTTTTATATAGACCTTAGTGGTCCCCTAATACTGTATCTGAAGTCTCTTTTATATAGGCCTTAGTGGTCCCCTAATACTGTATCTGAAGTCTCTTTTATATAGACCTTAGTGGTCCCCCTAATACTGTATCTGAAGTCTCTTTTATATAGACCTTAGTGGTCCCCTAATACTGTATCTGAAGTCTCTTTTATATAGACCTTAGTGGTCCCCTAATACTGTATCTGAAGTCTCTTTTATATAGACCTTAGTGGTCCCCTAATACTGTATCTGAAGTCTCTTTTATATAGACCTTAGTGGTCCTCTAATACTGTATCTGAAGTCTCTTTTATATAGACCTTAGTGGTCCCCTAATACTGTATCTGAAGTCTCTTTTTATATAGACCTTAGTGGTCCCCTAATACTGTATCTGAAGTCTCTTTTATATAGACCTTAGTGGTCCCCTAATACTGTATCTGAAGTCTCTTTTATATAGACCTTAGTGGTCCCCTAATACTGTATCTGAAGTCTCTTTTATATAGACCTTAGTGGTCCCCCTAATACTGTATCTGAAGTCTCTTTTATATAGACCTTAGTGGTCCCCTAATACTGTATCTGAAGTCTCTTTTATATAGACCTTAGTGGTCCCCTAATACTGTATCTGAAGTCTCTTTTATATAGACCTTAGTGGTCCCCTAATACTGTATCTGAAGTCTCTTTTATATAGACCCTTAGTGGTCCCCTAATACTGTATCTGAAGTCTCTTTTATATAGACCTTAGTGGTCCCCCTAATACTGTATCTGAAGTCTCTTTTATATAGACCTTAGTGGTCCCCTAATACTGTATCTGAAGTCTCTTTTATATAGACCTTAGTGGTCCCCCTAATACTGTATCTGAAGTCTCTTTTATATAGACCTTAGTGGTCCCCTAATACTGTATCTGAAGTCTCTTTTATATAGACCTTAGTGGTCCCCTAATACTGTATCTGAAGTCTCTTTTATATAGACCTTAGTGGTCCCCTAATACTGTATCTGAAGTCTCTTTTATATAGACCTTAGTGGTCCCCTAATACTGTATCTGAAGTCTCTTTTATATAGACCTTAGTGGTCCCCTAATACTGTATCTGAAGTCTCTTTTATATAGACCTTAGTGGTCCCCTAATACTGTATCTGAAGTCTCTTTTATATAGACCTTAGTGGTCCCCTAATACTGTATCTGAAGTCTCTTTTATATAGACCTTAGTGGTCCCCTAATACTGTATCTGAAGTCTCTTTTATATAGACCTTAGTGGTCCCCTAATACTGTATCTGAAGTCTCTTTTATATAGACCTTAGTGGTCCCCTAATACTGTATCTGAAGTCTCTTTTATATAGACCTTAGTTGTCCCCTAATACTGTATCTGAAGTCTCTTTTATATAGACCTTAGTGGTCCCCTAATACTGTATCTGAAGTCTCTTTTAT
>JABUOV010000047.1:155000-167500 GCA_025617405.1 Perca schrenkii
AGTCGGCAAATTAACATTTATCATCTCCACATAATCACCAGCAGCGCTCAGTAGCAGCACACATGTGTGCATTTAGTACTCAAATAATCTTTTATCCTAATTTTAAACTGTATCAGTGTTGGTAGGTAGTCTAATTTAAGATGATTCTGCAGTTTTTCCGTATTTGCCGTGATGCTCCTGAATCCTTTGCCTGATTTAAGCAGCTGTAATAGGCAGCTGATAGGGGTGGGAGGTGTCTTTTAAAATCCTGACAGCCCTCCTCCAACATCTCTTCTGATGGAGTTCATCCAGAGATGGAAGAGTTGAGCCGCAGCTTGAAGCACTCATCAGCAACACAAAGCAGATGTGTTTAAGTGTGTGTGTGTTTCGTGAGGGCTGACAGAATGTAGATGTTACTTCTCAGCGTGCTTCGGAAAGAATTTCCCCCGAAAATAAGTTTAAACAAAGTGTCACGAAAAGATTTTTTTTTTTTAAAAACCCTCAAAAATGTAATAAAAATACGAGGGAAAAACAACTAAACTTATCCCTCCTGTTTGTCCCTCATTTTCCCAAAAAAAAGTTTCTATATCAGAAATTTGGGTTTCTTTCAAACAAATTGTAAAAAAAAAAATAGTGCTGTCAAACGATTTAAATATTTAATCGCGATTAATCGCATTAATGTCAGAGTTAACTCGCAATTAATCGCACATTTTTATCTATTCTAAATGTCCCTTGATTTCTTTTTGTCCCATTATTTTTATTCTCATTTTAATGCTCTTATCAACATGGAGAAGTGGATCGGCTTGATTTGGGCTTTTGTCGCCCGGCTTTGACAAGGGGGGGGCTAGAATGGCCATCAGCTGTGAGCTCGGCCATCAGCTGTGAGCTCGGCCATCAGCTGTGAGCTCGGCCATCAGCTGTGTCATAGGAGTCACAGGACAGTGTCTGACTGATCCGGGACAGTCATGGACTCACAGGACAGTGTACAGGACACTGTCTGACTGTCCTGGGACAGTCATGGGAGTCACAGGACACTGTCTGACTGTCCTGGGACAGTCATGGGAGTCACAGGACAGTGTCTGACTGTCCCGGGACAGTCATGGGAGTCACAGGACACTGTCTGACTGTCCCGGGACAGTCATGGGAGTCACAGGACAGTGTACAGGACACTGTCTGACTGTCCTGGGACAGTCATGGGAGTCACAGGACACTGTCTGACTGTCCCGGGACAGTCATGGGAGTCACAGGACAGTGTACAGGACAGTGTCTGACTGTCCCGGGACACTCCTTAAGACACTACTAACAGGACAGGACAGTTTTTGCTGCCACTGCTTCTCCATGATTCAGTGTTCAGTGTGTGAGGATATGAAAATGATGGATGGAGTTCTGCTGTGGTAAAATTTGTGGGTCAGGATGATCCGAGTTTGTTCAGAGAGCTCACTTTTACTGAGAGGGAAATCGCAACATCTGGCGGGCTTCTCTACACACGCTCCAGCCCGGGCTGATTTCTGGCACATGAGATTAACAAAATAACCATGACTTTCTGGATCATTCCTGGGCAGAGAGACACAGAGAAAATATTCAGCCAAGACAATTACCTTGGCATTGAGTTTCTGTTTTTCTGACTTGTTCCAGAGAGAGAGCAGAAGCTGAAGGAGGCTGAGGAGCGAGCCAGAAGCAGACCTCGAGTCTTCAAAGAGCCAAAGAGTAAGTCTGTTGTGCACATCTGGAATACATTGCATAAAGTTTTCTAAATATGGCTGGGTTCAAAAAATATTTTATTTTTCCGTTTGAATCGATCTTTGTGTGTATCGTATGAAAATGCTCACTCCTAACATATGATGTAATGCTGTGTGTCTGTGGCGGTGTCCTCCTAACATATGATGTCATGTTGTGTGTCTGTGGCAGTGTCCTCCTAACATATGATGTAATATGTGTCTGTGGCAGTGTCCTCCTAACATGTGATGTAATGTTGTGTGTCTGTCGCAGTGTCCTCCTAACATATGATGTAATGTTGTGTGTCTGTGGTAGTGTCCTCCTAACATATGATGTAATGTTGTGTGTCTGTGGTAGTGTCCTCCTAACATATGATGTAATGTTGTGTGTCTGTGGTAGTGTCCTCCTAACATATGATGTAATGCTGTGTGTCTGTGGCAGAGTGTCCTCCTAACATATGATGTCATGTTGTGTGTCTGTGCCAGTGTCCTCCTAACATATGATGTCATGTTGTTTGTCTGTGGCAGTGTCCTCCTAACATATGATGTCATGTTGTGTGTCTGTGGTAGTGTCCTCCTAACATATGATGTAATGTTGTGTGTCTGTGGTAGTGTCCTCCTAACATATGATGTAATGTTGTGTGTCTGTGGTAGTGTCCTCCTAACATATGAAGTCATGTTGTGTGTCTGTGGTAGTGTCCTCCTAACATATGATGTCATGTTGTGTGTCTGTGGCAGTGTCCTCCTAACATATGATGTCATGTTGTGTGTCTGTGGCGGTGTCCTCCTAACATATGATGTCATGTTGTGTGTCTGTGGCAGTGTCCTCCTAACATATGATGTAATATGTGTCTGTGGCAGTGTCCTCCTAACATGTGATGTAATGTTGTGTGTCTGTCGCAGTGTCCTCCTAACATATGATGTAATGTTGTGTGTCTGTGGTAGTGTCCTCCTAACATATGATGTAATGTTGTGTGTCTGTGGTAGTGTCCTCCTAACATATGATGTAATGCTGTGTGTCTGTGCCAGTGTCCTCCTAACATATGATGTCATGTTGTTTGTCTGTGGCAGTGTCCTCCTAACATATGATGTCATGTTGTGTGTCTGTGGTAGTGTCCTCCTAACATATGATGTAATGTTGTGTGTCTGTGGTAGTGTCCTCCTAACATATGATGTAATGTTGTGTGTCTGTGGTAGTGTCCTCCTAACATATGAAGTCATGTTGTGTGTCTGTGGTAGTGTCCTCCTAACATATGATGTAATGTTGTGTGTCTGTGGTAGTGTCCTCCTAACATATGATGTAATGTTGTGTGTCTGTGGCAGAGTCCTCCTAACATATGATGTAATGTTGTGTGTCTGTGGCAGTGTCCTCCTAACATATGATGTAATGTTGTGTGTCTGTGGCAGTGTCCTCCTAACATATGATGTCATGTTGTGTGTCTGTGGTAGTGTCCTCCTAACATATGATGTAATGTTGTGTGTCTGTGGTAGAGTCCTCCTAACATATGATGTCATGTTGTGTGTCTGTGGTAGTGTTCTCCTAACATATGATGTAATGTTGTGTGTCTGTGGTAGTGTCCTCCTAACATATGATGTAATGTTGTGTGTCTGTGGCAGAGTGTCCTCCCCTCGGGATGGAGTCCCATCGGATGGAGCCCGACCAGCTCTCAGCCTCCTCCATGTCTCAGTACATCTTCGCACCGCAGAGGGCACGCCTCAACATGCAGGTACACAACACACACTCACCGGTACACACACTTACTGGTACATACACAACACACACTCACTGGTACATACACAACACACACTTACCGGTACACACACTTACCAGTACACACGCAACACACACTTACCGGTACACACGCAACACACACTCACTGGTACATACACAACACACATTCACTGGTACATACACAACACACACTCACTGGTACATACACAACACACATTCACTGGTACATACACAACACACACTCACTGGTACATACACAACACACACTCACTGGTACATACACAACACACACTTACCGGTACACACACTTACCGGTACACACGCAACACACACTCACTGGTACATACACAACACATATTCACTGGTACATACACAACAAACACTCTGTGGTACATACACAACACACACTCTCTGGTAAATACACAACACACACTCTCTGGTAAATACACAACACACACTCTCTGGTAAATACACAACACACACTCTCTGGTAAATACACAACACACACTAACTGGTACATACACAACACACATTCACTGGTACATACACAACAAACACTCTCTGGTACATACACAACACAGACTCTCTGGTAAATACACAACACACACTCTCTGGTAAATACACAACACACACTCTCTGGTAAATACACAACACACACTAACTGGTACATACACAACACACATTCACTGGTACATACACAACAAACACTCTCTGGTACATACACAACACACACTCTCTGGTAAATACACAACACACACTCTCTGGTAAATACACAACACACACTCTCTGGTAAATACACAACACACACTAACTGGTACATACACAACACACATTCACTGGTACATACACAACACACACTCTCTGGTACATACACAACACACACTCCCTGGTAAATACACAACACACACTCTCTGGTACATACACAACACACACTCCCTGGTAAATACACAACACACACTCACTGGTACATACACAACACACACTTACCGGTACACACACCACACACACTCTCTGGTACATACACAACACACACTCACCGGTACACACACTCACTGGTTCACACACTCACTGGTACATACACAACACACTCACTGGTACATACACAGCACACACTCACCGGTACACACACTCACTGGTACATACACAGCACACACTCACCGGTACACACACTCACCGGTTCACACACTCACTGGTACATACACAACACACACTTAGTGGTACATACACAACACACACTCACTGGTACATACACAACACACACTTAGCGGTACATACACAACACACACTCACTGGTACATACACAACACACACTTAGCGGTACATACACAACACACACTCACTGGTACATACACAACACACACTTAGCGGTACATACACAACACACACTCACTGGTAGATACACAACACACACTCACTGGTACATACACAACACACACTTACTGGTACATACACAACACACATTCACTGGTACATACAAAACACACACTTAGCGGTACATACACAACACACACTCACTGGTACATACACAACACACACTTAGCGGTACATACACAACACACACTCACTGGTACATACACAACACACACTCACTGGTACATACACAACACACACTTAGCGGTACATACACAACACACACTCACTGGTACATACACAACACACACTTAGCGGTACATACACAACACACACTCACTGGTACATACACAACACACACTCACTGGTACATACACAACACACACTTACCGGTACACACACTTACCGGTACACACGCAACACACACTCACTGGTACATACACAACACACATTCACTGGTACATACACAACAAACACTCTCTGGTACATACACAACACACACTCTCTGGTAAATACACAACACACACTCTCTGGTACAAACACAACACACACTCCCTGGTAAATACACAACACACACTCTCTGGTACATACACAACACACACTCCCTGGTAAATACACAACACACACTCACTGGTACATACACAACACACACTTACCGGTACATACACAACACACACTCACCGGTACACACACTCACCGGTTCACACACTCACTGGTACATACACAACACACTCACTGGTACATACACAGCACACACTCACCGGTACACACACTCACCGGTTCACACACTCACTGGTACATACACAACACACACTTAGCGGTACATACACAACACACACTCACTGGTACATACACAACACACACTTAGCGGTACATACACAACACACACTCACTGGTACATACACAACACACACTTAGCGGTACATACACAACACACACTCACTGGTACATACACAACACACACTCACTGGTACATACACAACACACACTCACTGGTACATACACAACACACACTTAGCGGTACATACACAACACACACTCACTGGTACATACACAACACACACTCACTGGTACATACAAAACACACACTTACTGGTACATACACAACACACATTCACTGGTACATAAAAAACACACACATACCGGTACACACACTTACCGGTACACACACAACACACACTTACCGGTACACACACAACACACACTCACTGGTACATACACAGCACACACTTACCGGTATATACACAGCACACACTCACCGGTACATACACAACACACACTTACCGGTACACACACAGCAAATACTTAGGAAATTTTACATTTTCCAATAAAAAAAGCAAGTTCTCCGTACATTTTGTGTCTCTCTGTGTCTCTTTGCAGTGGTGGTGTGTCTCTTTGTAGTGGTGTTGTGTCTCTTTGTAGTGGTGTTGTGTCTTTTTTTGGTCATTTGTGTTTCCGTTAGGGTTGTTTTGGGTCTCTGTGGTCATTTGGCATCTCTTTGTAGTCTGTTTGTGTCTCTTTGTGGTAGTTTTGCGTCTCTTTTTCACATCATTTTTGGACCGTTATTACCTCCATATCTGTGTCTAAACACTGGGAAAGCTAGAGCAGATAATACACAAATAACGCTTAAAAAGCTTAAATACAAAAAGCTAAAGAAGTCCAACTATAACCATTAGATCTGAGAAAAGTCTTTTAGTGACATTCATTTGGCTCGGGTGCTGCACCTAAACCATATAAAGGTGGGCCAAACCCTGCACACAGAACAGCTATCACTTACACACTGCCAGGCTCCAGATAAACACAGGCCACATGTTGAAAATACTGTTATTGCTGAGTCATCAGCTGCTGCAGCTGTTTATGTTCACAATCCCTAAAATCTGGCAATCTTTTTAGCAGCAGATGTATCTTTGTTTAGTTAACGTTGACCCACATCTGAGCTCAAATCACAGCTAACAAAACTAAAGAAGACTTGTGGGATTTGCAAATGTGTGCAACCTCCACTAGACTCCATGTAAATAATCAGGACTTTTATCAGCGTAAAACACACTTCATTCAAAGTGGACAGAAACTAAATAAAACTACCAAAAGCCGTCTTGGTTCATCTTTCCACTGTTCCAACAATCACCACTCTGGTTTGGTTGAAATAAACCCTTAATTCACCCATTTACATGTGGAGATATGCTGGCTCTATACACACTAAAAGTCCTGATTATTTACATGGAGTCTGGTGGAGATATGCTTGCTCTATACATGCTAAAAGTCCTGATTATTTACATGGAGTCTGTTGGAGATATGCTGTCTCTATGCACGCTAAAAGTCCTGATTATTTACATGGAGTCTGGTGGAGATATGCTGGCTCTATATACACTAAAAGTCCTGATTATTTACATGGAGTCTGGTGGAGATATGCTGGCTCTATACACACTAAAAGTCCTGATTATTTACATGGAGTCTGGTGGAGATATGCTGGCTCTATACACGCTAAAAGTCCTGATTATTTACATGGAGTCTGGGGGAAATATGCTGGCTCTATACACGCTAAAAGTCCTGATTATTTACATGGAATCTGATGGAGATATGCTGGATCTATACACGCTAAAAGTCCTGATTATTTACATGGAGTCTGGTGGAGATATGCTGGATCTATACACGCTAAAAGTCCTGATTATTTACATGGAGTCTGGTGGAGATATGCTGGCTCTATACACGCTAAAATTCCTGATTATTTACATGGAGTCTGGTGGAGTTTGGTGATGGTGATTTCGGGGCTGTTTCATGTTAAACTAAAAGGATCTTACTCTTTAACTAAAATGTCTATCTCTGTAGGGATCCATCCCATAATGTTGTCAGACACCAAGAATAATAATCTGTGTTTTACAGGGTTCAGATGATGAAGACGACATGAGAGGAGGAGCGTGGTGCGCTAACTCAGAGGACAAGAGCCACTGGTTTGAGATCGATGCTCGCAGGCAGACGGAGTTCACAGGAGTCATCACACAAGGCCGAGACTCGCTGAACGAGTACGAAGAAAAATACTCTGATTATTTACATTACTAAATTCAACGAGTTGCTCATGAAGTGTCTTGTTTTTCAGGAGTGACTACGTGACCTCCTACTTCCTGGCTTTCAGCAACGACAGCAGAGAATGGACCACGATCCATGATGGATACGCAGACTGGGTCAGTGCCACTTATTATTATTATTATTATTATTATATTATTATATTATATTATATTATTATTGTTATATTGTTATTATTATATTATTATTATTATTATTATTATTATATTATATTATATTATATTATATTATATTATATTATATTATTATTATTATTATATTAGTATTATTAGTATTATTATTATATTATTACATTATTATTATTATTTTTTATTTTTATTTTTATTATTACATTATTATACAGAAACCAAAATAAGATGTGAAGAAATGTTGTTTTAGTCAACGGAAACTGAAGGAAACAAGAGACGGCACGTTGTTGTATATCAGAGTGTAGAGTAGAACAAAGATGATTAAACATCTCTCCCTCTCCCACTCTCTCCCTCCCTCTCTCCCTCTCTCCCTCTCTCTCTCTGTCCCCCCCCCTCTCTCTCTCTCTCCCCCCTCTCTCTCTCTCTCTCCCTCTCTCCCTCTCCCCCCTCTCCCCCTCTCTCTCTCTCTCCCCTCTCTCCCTCTCTCTCCCAGCTGTTCTTTGGTAACAGCGATAAGGACACCCCGGTGATGAACCAGCTGGCGGTGCCGGTTGTTGCCCGGTACGTTCGGATCCTCCCTCAGAGCTGGAACGGCTCTCTGTGCATGAGGCTGGAGGTGCTCGGCTGCCCCGTGCCCGGTGAGCCTTTAAACACACCTCAACACACGTCAACACACCTCAACACACCTCAACACACCTTAACACACCTTAACACACGCTAACAACACACCTTAACACACCTCAACACACCTTAATAACACACCTCAACACACCTCAACACACCTCAACACACCTCAACACACCTCAACACACCTTAACACACGCTAACAACACACCTTAATAACACACCTCAACACACCTCAACACACCTCAACACACCTCAACACACCTCAACACACCTCAACACACCTTAACACACGCTAACAACACACCTTAACACACCTCAATACACCTTAATAACACACCTCAACACACCTCAACACACCTCAACACACCTCAACACACCTCAACACACCTTAACACACGCTAACAACACACCTTAATAACACACCTCAACACACCTCAACACACCTCAACACACCTCAACACACCTTAACACACGCTAACAACACACCTTAACACACCTCAACACACCTTAACACACGCTAACAACACACCTCAACACACCTTAACACACCTTAACACACGCTAACAACACACCTTAACACACCTTAACACACCTTAACACACCTTAACACACCTCAACACACCTTAATAACACACCTCAACACACCTCAACACACCTCAACACACCTCAACACACCTTAACACACGCTAACAACACACCTTAATAACACACCTCAACACACCTCAACACACCTCAACACACCTTAACACACCTCAACACACCTCAACACACCTCAACACACCTCAACACACCTCAACACACCTCAACACACCTTAACACACCTCAACACACCTCAACACACCTCAACACACCTTAATAACACACCTTAACACACCTTAACACACGCTAACAACACACCTTAATAACACACCTTAACACACCTTAACACACCTCAACACACCTCAACACACCTCAACACACCTTAACACACCCTAACACATGCTGACACACCTTAACACACCTTAAGACACCTTAACACACCTTAACACACGCTGACACATCTTAACACACCTCAACACACCTCAACACACCTCAACACACCTTAACACACCCTAACACATGCTGACACACCTTAACACACCTTAAGACACCTTAACACACCTTAACACACGCTGACACATCTTAACACACCTCAACACACCTCAACACACCTCAACACACCTCAACACACCTTAACACACCTTCTTAACACACCTCAACACACCTTAACACACCTCAACACACCTTAACACACCTCAACACACCTTAACACATGCTGACACACCTTAACACACCTTAACACACCTTAACACACCTTAACACACCTTAACACATGCTGACACACCTTAACACACCTCAACACACCTCAACACACCTCAACACACCTTAATAACACACCTCAACACACCTCAACACACCTCAACACACCTTAACACACCTCAACACACCTCAACACACCTCAACACACCTTAATAACACACCTTAACACACCTTAACACACGCTAACAACACACCTTAATAACACACCTTAACACACCTTAACACACCTCAACACACCTCGACACACCTCAACACACCTTAACACACCCTAACACATGCTGACACACCTTAACACACCTTAAGACACCTTAACACACCTTAACACACGCTGACACATCTTAACACACCTCAACACACCTCAACACACCTTAACACACCTTCTTAACACACCTCAACACACCTTAAAACACCTTAACACACGCTGACACACCTTAACAACACACCTTAACACACGCTGACACACCTTAACACACCTTAACACACGCTAACACACCTGAATAACACACCTTAAACACACATGCACACTTTATTTCAAGACAGTTTACAAGAATTCAATCATCGCAATACGTAAACAAATAGGATACAAACATATATACAAATACTATGAAAGTAAAAAAGAAAGTAATAGTCTAAACAGAGGAAAATAAAGGAAACAAAAAGGTACAGACTTTCAAGAACGTTAAAAATAAAGACAGCAGGAGCACTTAAACAAAGAGGTCTAGTAGTGTTATAGTATAGTATTTAGATAAATATACTTTTAGTCCCCATTGCCCTGTGAACATCTTTGTTAAAAAACTTTTAAAATTTTTACATTTGTATACATTTTTTACATTTGTATATTTTTGTTTGTATATATTCATCTTTGGTTTGGCTATGGGCATTTTCCCTTTAACGACTGATTACTGAGTGTAACACCTTGGTTGAGATGGGTTATAACTTTAGATTGTCACTGCCCCTTTTGAGCACAATCACACCTGTTGATGATCCTTATTAAGGGCTTCATTGCCCATTCTCTCCAAGGACTCTGATGAAGATGTAACTATACATCGAAACGTTAGTCGCTGTTATGCACCTTAAGAAATAAAATCATCAAGCAGAAGACATCCGTGTTTGCACCGGCAATTTTTTTGCTATTAGGTCTGAGTAGACATCAGATATTAAGATAGCTTTCTTATTGGATACCAACTTAAGAGACTCAAAGTACAACATGTCAAATTCAACCTGGAATAGTTTGAAGCAAGGTGTTAAACTGGAAAATGTTGCCTCGTGGATATGGAACTTACCAAATAAAATAAAGAGATTTACAATATTACACCACAAAAGAAATCCTGAGGACCATGGATGTAGCATCAGTGACATCACCCGTTGGTTAGGCCAACAGGAAGTGCTCCAGGAAGATAGTGTCCAAAAAGTGGAACTACAACTCCCAGCCCGTCATGTGATGCCCTCTGGACCAATAAGACTTTTTCCCCTCTGACTCACGCGGAGAAAGATTTTTATTTTTTTGTCCCAAAGTAAATTTGTCTTGGTCAAATAAAAACAAAATTGTCTAAAAAAAATTTTAAAAAAAACTCTGAACAACCTAAAGGACAAATGTCGGAAAAGATTTGAAAAAAGGCGAGAGAAAAGTCAGAAAAAGCGACAAAAACGTTGAAAAAAGTGGAAAAAAATTCAGAAAAAGACCAGCCTAACCAGTCACTGATTTTGAAGTTTGTCACCTTTTTTATTTTTTTTGTTTTGTCGTTTGTTTTGACCTATTCTTGCCTTTCTTCAGCTTTTTTCAAAGTTTTTTTTCAGTTTTTTTTCAGCTTTTTTCAAAGTTTTTTTTCAGCTTTTTTTCTTTTAAAAGTTTTTTTTCAGCTTTTTTCAAAGTTTTTTTTCAGCTTTTTTCAAAGTTTTTAAAAGTTTTTTTTCAGCTTTTTTCAAAGTTTTTAAAAGTTTTTTTTCAGCTTTTTTCAAAG
Organism: Perca schrenkii; assembly: GCA_025617405.1. Classification (NCBI taxonomy): domain Eukaryota; kingdom Metazoa; phylum Chordata; class Actinopteri; order Perciformes; family Percidae; genus Perca; species Perca schrenkii. Next base: position 166,912 of record JABUOV010000047.1, read on the forward strand.
TGTGTTGCTTTTTGGATTTTTTTGCCCCTTTTGTCGCCCTAGTGTGTCCTTCCTTCTTTCTTCTGTCTTTTTTAAAAAGTTTTTATTACTATTTTCGACCTATTCTTGCTTTCCTTCCTTCTTTCTACCATCTTTTCGACTTTTTCCATCATCATCTAAATGTTTTCCAGGTCCAAGGCTGTTGTTTAGTAAATCTATCGCTGACATCGCTGTATTCTTCCTCTTTATAGAGACTTTTATTTCTACCAAAAATTATTTGCGCTGGTTAGGGGGTACATGACTTAAAGGGATATGCCATTTGTTGAAATAGGTCTTATCACAGTCTCCTCTAGCTGTAGATAGGTGGGGTCTCTCCTAGCTGCAGATAGGTGGGGTCTCCCCTAGCTGTAGATAGGTGGGGTCTCCTCTAGCTGTAGATAGGTGGGGTCTCTCCTAGCTGTAGATAGGTGGGGTCTCCCCTAGCTGCAGATAGGTGGGGTCTCCCCTAGCTGTAGATAGGTGGGGTCTCCTCTAGCTGTAGATAGGTGGGGTCTCCCCTAGCTGTAGATAGGTGGGGTCTCCTCTAGCTGTAGATAGGTGGGGTCTCCTC